>PVLC010044460.1:0-12152 GCA_004027655.1 Graphiurus murinus | reverse complement strand
GTCACCTGAGTAGAAGGTGGGGCCGAATGGCGGCTGTAATGGGAGAGGCGGAGGTGGCAAGGGATCGGCACTCACAGCCAGCTCACTGTCCTGAAGAGTGTGGAGGGTTCTTATGGTGCTATCTTCATACGGCAAGTCCCCTGGGACCTCATTGTAACCCCTCTCCCGAGTCCTGGATCTTCCATCATTTGACGACATTGGTGATTTTCACACCTGCGGCCAAGATTATGGTTATTATTTATGCTTAGTTATTTATCCTTTCAATGCTGCTCATTTTACTTAGTAGCAAAAAGTATTTAGGAGGCCAATGTGATCATGTCTAATTATTATTATTATTAATTATTATTTTTGGTGGTGGTACTGGGAATTGAACTCAGGGGCATTCTACCTCCAAGCTACACCCCCAGCCCTATTTTTTATTCTTTATTTTGAAACAGGATCTCGCTAAGTTGCGGAGTGCCTCACTAAGTAGCTGAGGCTGTCCGTGACCCCGGAACCTCCGGTCTCAGCCTCCCGAATGCTGAGATTACAAGTGTGCCCCACCACGCCCAGCATGTCTAATTATTATGATATACAAAAAAGTGTATATTTTAAACATATTTAGATTAGTCAAGAATGTAGTTACTGTTCTATGCCATTTTAAGTGCAATAAAAATTTAAACATTAAGTCTGAATTTTACTTAATGAAATATTTAGTCAGGCATGGTGTGGCGTGCACATATAGTCCCAGCTACTTGGAAGGCTGAGATGGAAAGATCACTAGAGGCCAGGAGTTTGAGGCCAGACTGGGCAACATAAGAAGACTGCCAGAAAAAAAGGAAGAAAGAAAAGATTTAAAAAAATTTTTTTTTAATTTATTTTTATTTATTTATTTTTTTTGCGGTACTGGGGATTGAACTCAGGGGCATTCTACCTCCGAGCTACACCTCCAGCCCTAGTTTTTTTATTCTTTATTTTGAAACCGAGTCTCACTAAGTTGCGGAGTGCCTCACTAGGTAGCTGAGGCTGGCCGCGAACCCGGATCCTCCGGTCTCAGCCTCCCGAATGCTGGGATTACAAGCGTGCGCCACCACGCCCGGCCCTATTTTTTATTTTTTATTTTTATTTTATTTTATTTGCAGTACTGGGGGTTGAACTCAGGGGCATTCTACCTTCGAGCTTTACCCCCAGCCCTATTTTTTATTCTTTATTTTGAAACCGAGTCTCACTAAGTTTTGGAGTGTCTCACTAGGTAGCTGAGGCTGGCCGCGAACTCGGATCCTCTGGTCTCAGCCTCCCAAATGCTGGGATTACAAGCGTGCGCCACCACGCCCGGCTCCTATTTTTTATTTTTTATTTTATTTTTTTGCAGAACTGAGGATTGAACCCAGGGGCATTCTATCTCCAGGCTACACTCCCAGCCCTATTTCTTTCTTTCTTTCTCTCTCTTTTTTCTTTCTTTTTTGTAGTACTAGGGATTGAACCCAGCCAGGGGCATTCTACTTGCAAGCTATGCCCGCAGCCCTATTTTTTATTCTTTATGTTGAAACAGGGTCTCACTAAGTTGCAAAGAGCCTCATTGAGTAGCTGAGACTGGCCGTGAACTTGTGATCCTCCTGTCTCAGCCTCCCAAGTACTGGAATCACAAGGGTGTTCCGCCACACCCGACTGATCTAGGTTGGTTTATAAAGTTTATTCCCCACAGGTTTCTCAGCCAGGTTGATGCATTAAGTATTATATATGCATTAAATACCATACATACCTTGTCCTCTAACTTTATGTACTTTTTAAAAAATTCTAGGAGCCAGGCATGGTAGCGCACGCTTGTAACCCCAGTACTTGGGAGGTTGAGACAGGAGGATCCAGGTTCGTGGCCAGCCTAAGCTACTTAGTGAGGCCCCCCTCAACTTAGTGAGACCTTGTTTCAAAAATAAAGAATAAAAATTAGGGCTGGAGATGTAACTCAGAGGTAGAATGCCCCTGGGTTCAATCCCCTAAACCAAAAAAAATCTACTTAGCTCTTTATCTTTGGTACTTGAGATAAACCAGGGAGGGCCTCCGGACATGCAATCTCATGCTCTACCACTGAGCTATACCCCAGCTTTGTATATTTTATTTTCTCACATTTCACAGATCCATCATTTAGAGTAGAATAGGCAGGACAGGGAAGACCACAGTGCCATCCCTCCCATGAGGTATAGGGTACAATTGTCCATTGGTACCCAGGGTAGAAGCTGCTGGTACAGGTAGGGTGGTGGTAGTAGTGGTTGGTCTATTTGCACTATGCTGTGATGGTCATTCGGGATAGAATTGGGAAAAAGCTATTCTGAGTTATTTTGTACTTGAAAGAGTTTACAGAGATTCATAGTAGGAAGGTCTCAGTTTCTATTGAGACAGCCTCTCTCCCTTTTTATTTCCTCTTGTGCTGCGGATTGAACCTAGGCCTTCTACATGCTAGACCAACACTCAACCACTGATACTTCCCCAGTCCCAGGATGGCCCTTCTGTCCTTAGAACCAGAGAGAAAGAGATTCTGCTTTTTTTTTTTGCAGTACTGGGGATTGAACTCAGGCATTCTACCTCCAAGCTACATCCCCAGCCCTATTTTTTATTCTTTATTTTGAAACAGGGTCTCACTAAGTTGCAGAATGTCTCACTAGGTAGTGGAGGCTGGCTGTGAACCCAGATCCTCCGGTCTCGGCCTCCCAAATGCTGGGATTACAAGCGTGTGTCACCATGTCCGGCGAGATTCTGCTTCTTGATGGAGAAGAAAATGATTCTGTTTCTTCCTTGCACTTTCACAATTGTGCATTTTGGTATTGTTTCTCTCAATAGAGTCTTTAAGTTCTTTTTATAGTTGAATTTGAGTTGTTTTTTGCATCTTTTTCTTACTGATACATCTTATAGATGATTACTAAGCTAGAGATTATAGGTTCCTACTTTTTGATAGTTCCTGTATAATTATGTGGTCTTCATAGTTTTTGGTAATTGTTACTAATAGTCATCATCATGTGGAAGTATTTCTCTGACTCCTTTTATGATTTTCAAAGGGATGCTTTATGTTAAAGGAACATTCTTTTCTTTTTTTTTTTTCTTGAGGTACTAGGGATTGAACCCAGGGGCATTCTACCTCCAAGCTACACCCTCAGCCCTATTTTTAATTATTTATTTTGAAACAGAGTCTTACTAAGTTGCGGAGTGCCTCACTAAGTAACTGAAGCTGCCCCAGCCCTATTTTTTATTCTTTATTTTGAAACAGGGTCTCACTAAGTTGCAGAGGCTCTCACTAAGTAACTGAAGCAGGCCGTGAACCAGATCCTCCAGTCTCAGCCTCCCAAGTACTGGGATTACAACCGTGTGCCAACACGCCCAGCTCGCTCGTACTTCCTTCCCTTCCTTCCCTTCCTTCCCTTCCTTCCCTTCCTTCCCTCCCTGGAACCTGGGGGCATTCAACCTCTCAGCTATACCTACAGCCCTCTTTTATTCTTTTGTTTTGAAACAAGGTCTCACTAAGTTGCAGAGGCTGGCCCCAAACCTGACATCCTCCTTTCTCAGTCTCCTGAGTACAAGGATTAGAGGCATGTGCCACCAAGCCTGGCTTGGGAATGTTATTTTTTTGGGAAAAAACTATGCTTTACCTAAAAACCAGTGGTAGCCAGGTGTAGTGGTATACTCCTTTAATCCCAGTACTTAGGCTGAGACAGGAAGATCACAGGTTTGAGGCCAGCCTCAGCAATTTTGCAAGACCCTGTTTCAAAATAAAATGGGCTAGGGGTGTAGATTGGAGGTAGAATGCCCCTGGGATTAGTCTTCAGAACAACAACAACAAAAGTAGCCATGCACACTTACAATCCCAGTATTTGGAAAGCTGAGATGGAAGGATTACAGGTTCAAGACCAGGCTCAGCAACTTAGTGAAACCCTGTTTCAGAATAAAATTTTTTAAAAATCTAGCTGGGTGTGGTGGTGCATGCTTGTAATCCCTGTACTTGGGAGGCTGAGACAGGAGGATCTTGGGTTCACTGCCAGCCTCAGCTACTTAGCAAGGCCCTTCGCAACTTAGTGAGACCCTGTTTCAAAATAAGAATAAAAAATAGGGCTGATATGTAGCTTGGAGGTAGAATGCCTCTGGGTTCAATCCCAGTACTGCAAAAAAAAAAAAAAAAAAAAAAAATCTGAGGATGTAGCTCAGAGGTAAAATGCATCTAAAAATTCATTCCGCCACAAAAAAAAAAAAAGTAGTAAATGTTGGGAAAGAGATGGTGACCTTCACAATATTTGACAAAACCACATGCTGGAATCATGATACCTTTATCCCTGAATGGTTGGTTGATGGCACTATGGAAAAATGTGATCAGATGCACAAAGCTCTGGTGCATGAGTTCATGTCCTACCATGTGTTTCCTGGATATCATCATCATCATCATCATCATTTATTTATTTATTTTTTTGGTACTGGGGATGAAACCCAGGGGTATTGTACCTCTGAGCTACAACCCCAGCCCTATTTTATTGGCAGTACTAGCGATTGAACCTAGGGTCATTCTACCTCTGAGCAATACCCCCAGCCCTATTTTTTATTCTTTATTCGGAAGCAGGGTCTCACTAAGTTGTAGACGGCCTCACTTAAGTAGCTGAGGCTGGCTGTGAACCTGTGACCCTCCTGTCTCAGCCTCCCAAGTATTGGGATTACAAGTATGTGCCACCTCGCCTAGCTCCTATTTTATTTTTATTTAAAAACAGTCTCGCCTGGCATGGCAGCACATGCTTGTAATCCCAGTACTTGGGAGGCTGAGACAGGAGGATCTGGGTTCAGGGCCAGCCCCGGCTACTTAGTGAGGCCCTCCGAAACTTAGTGAGACCCTGTTTCAAATTAAAGAAAAAAAATAGGACTGGGAGTGTAGCTTGGAGGTAGAATGTCCCTGGGTTCAATCCCCAGTACCGCAATAAATAAATAAAATAAGTAAATAAAAAGAAAATTGTCAAAGCTGGCTTTGAACCTGTGATCCTACTGTCTCAGCCTACCAAGCCTGGATATTACTTAATAATGTCTCTTGCTAGACCATGGTAGTGCATCCCAGTACTTGAGATGATGTGACAGGAAGATTGCAAGTTTGAAGCCAGCCTCAACTTTATTTACTTACTTATTTTTTGTGGTACTGGGAATGGAACCTAGAGGCATTGTACCTCCAAGCTATACCTCTAGGCCTATTTTATTCTTTTTATTTTGAAACAGGGTCTCACTAATATGCAGGTGTCCTCACTAAGTAGTTGATGCTGGCTATAAACCTGTGATTCTCCTGTCTCAGCCTCCCAAGTACTAGGATTACAAATGTGTGCCACCACGCCCAGCTTATTTTATTTCTTTATATTTATTTTTTTGTGGTACTAGGGATTGAACTCAGGGGCATTCTACCTCCAACCTATACCTTAAGCCTTATTTTATTCTTTATTTGGGAACAGGGTCTCACTAAGTTGCAGAGGGCCTCACTAAGTTGCTGAGGTTGGCTTCAAACCTGCGATCCTCCTGTCTTAGCCTTCCAATTACTGGGCTTACAGGTGTGCACCACCAAGCCTGGCTTTAGCCTTAGCAATTCAGCAAGGCCCTCTGCGATTTAGTGTGATACTCTTTCAAAATAAAAAGGGCTGGGGATGTAGTTCAGAAGTAGAACGCCCCGGGCTTAATCTCTAGTACCAATAGTATTAGTATCTCTTTTCACTTCCTCAGTACTTCCAAAACTTCTTCTGAGGTTGGAAACTTGAAAGAAAAGTACAAGCTGGTATGTGTGGTGCTGGGAATTGAATCCAGGAAGGTGTTCTACTACTGAGTTACAACTTCAGCCTTTTTTATTTTTTATTTTGAAACAAGGTCTCACTATGTTACTATATGCTGGCCTTGAACCTGTGATCCTCCTGTCTCAGTCTCCCAAGTAGTGAGATCACGAGTGTGGAGTGTGCACCACGGCACTTGGCTTAGATTTCCCTTTTTTTTTTTTTTTGGCAGTACTGGGGATTGAACCCAGGGGCATTCTACCTTCGAGCTACACCCCCAGTCCTATTTTTATTCTTTATTTTGAAACAGGGTCTCACTAAGTTTCAGAGGGCCTTACTAGCTGAGGCTGGCCGAAAACCTGGATCCTCTGGTCTCAGCCTCCCTAGTACTGGGATTACAAGTGTGTGCCGCTACGCCAGGCTGCCTTCCTTCTTATTAACAGAACAGTTGAGAAGATGGTATAGTAGAGTTGAAGTTAGTACTTAGATTTTCATCTGACAATATTCTTCTTTCTTTCTTTTTTTTTTCTTGCGGTACTAGGGATTGAACTTGGGCATTCTACCTCAGAGCTATACCCCTAGCCCTATTTTTTATTCCTTATTTTGAAACAGGGTCTCACTAAGTTGCAGAGGGCCTCACTAGGTAGCTGAGGCTGGTCGTGAACTCGGATCCTCCGGTCTCAGCCTCCCAAATGCTGGGATTCCAAGCGTGTGCCACCACGCCCGGCTCCAGCTTTCTTCTTTCTACCTGTTAGAATATATTTCCTTCTTTGTTGCGCTTTGGAGCTATAAAACTGTCCTCTTCCTTCTCAGTGTAGGGTAAACCAGGTTGGTCTTTTTTAAATTTTTTTGTAAGTATGTTGGTGTAATCCTAAAATTGGCACCCTGAGGCTAGGTGCAGTGGTACGTGCCTATAATCCCAGCTATTTGAGAGGCTGAGTTAGTGACACCCTGTCTCAATTTTTTTTTTTTTTTTTTTTTTTTCGGTACTGGGATTGAACCCAGCGGCATTCTACCTCCAAGCTTAGACCCACAGCCCTATTTTTTATTCTTTTTTTTTTTTTTTTTTTTTTTTTTTTTTTTTTTTTTTTTTTTTTTTTTTTTTTTTTTTTTTTTTTTTTTTTTTTTTTGGCGGTACTGGGGATTGAACCCAGGTGCATTCTACCTTAGAGCTACACCCCCGCCCCCTAGTTTTTATTCTTTTTTTTGAAACAGGGTCTCAGCTTTTAGTCTTTATTTTGAAATAGGATTTCACTAAATTGCAGAGGGCCTCCCTAAGTAGCTGAGGCTGGGATTACAAGCGTGTCCTACTACCCCTGGCTTTTGTCTCAAAATTAAACAAAACTTTTTTTAACAGAGTGGGGCCGGAGCTCAGTTGTAGAGCACTTGCCTAGCACATGTAAAACCCTGGGTTCAATCTCCAGTGCTGCAAAACACAAAACAAAAAACTGATACTTTGTGTAGAGACTGGTTTTTCCTGTGATATCAGTGGACTACATTGTAAGAGTAAGTGATAAAGTGGACACCCGAACAGGTATTTGGGTGATCTGGCGTCAGGGCGCTCCATTAAGTCAACTCTAAGTTGAACAGTAGTATAGCTTTTTTTTTTTTCCGGTCCTGGGGGTTGAACTCAGGGGTATTCTGCCTTCGAGCTATACCCCCAGCCCTCTTTTTTATTTTTTATTTTTTTTATTTATTTATTTTTTTGGCGGTACTGGGGATTGAACTTTGAACTCAGGGGCATTCTACCTCCGAGCTATACCCCCAGCCCTATTTTTTATTCTTTATTTTGAAATCGAGTCTCACTAAGTTGTGGAGTACCTCACTAGGTAGCTGAGGCTGGCCGCGAACCCGGATCCTCTGGTCTCAGCCTCCCGAATGCTGGGATTACAAGCGTGCACTACCACGCCCGGCCTATTTTTTATTTTGAAACAGGGTCTCACTAAGTTGTGGAGTGCCTCACTAGGTACCTGAGGCTGCCTGCAAACCTCTGGTCTCAGCCTCCCAAATGCTGGGATTACAAGGGTGCGCCACCATGCCCGGCTAGTGTATAGCATTTTTTTTTTTTTTTTTTTTGCGGTATTGGGGATTGAACTCAAGGGCATTCTACCTCTGAGCTACATCCCCAGCCCTATTTTTAATTCTTTATTTTGAAACAGGGTCTTACTAAGTTGCAGAGGGCCTCACTAAGTAGCTGAGGCTGGCCGCGAACCCGGATCCTCCGATCTCAGCCTCCCAAATGCTGGGATTACAAGCGTGCACCACCACGCCCAGTTTAGTGTATAGCATTTTTAAGGTATCATTTTGTAGGTAGGTATTGCTTATAGTTAGGTAAATAGTACTTTCCATGTGCCCCCCTGCACTTTTGTGGTACTTGAGATTGAACCCAGAGGCATTCTATCTCTGAGCTACACCCTCAACCCAATATTTTGTTTTGAAACAAGGTCTTGCTAGGTTGCTGAGAGTCTCAGTAGTTGCTGAGACTGTCCTCAAACCTGTGATCCTCCCGTCTCAGCCTCCCAATTATTGGGATTACAGGCATGCACCACCATGCTTGGCTTCATGTCCCCCCTTTTGAAACTGATTCATTTATCAGAAACCTGTTAGACATGTATATGGTCTCTTCCCAGGACCAGCTGTGGCATAAAAGTAGTGGAGGGGCTTTTTATTTATTTTCGTTGGGAAAGCTTAGACTCTTTATTCACGCTTTATTATTGCGAAATGAGTTATCTTGGTAGCAGGTGAGGTTTCACATGTTGTAGACAGAGGACATGATCTTGAGTTGCATGTCTTTTTGCTGTTAACGAAATTTCACTTTTGAAAATATTTATCGAGCTGAGTATGGTGGCACATGCTTGTAATCCCAGTACTTGGGAGGCTGAGACCGGAGGATATGGGTTCTCCGTCAGCCTCAGCTACTTAGTGAGGCACTCTGCAACTTAGACCCTGTTTCAAAATAAAGAATAAAAAATAGGACTGGGAGGGGTGTGGCTTGGAGGTAGAATACCCTTGAGTTCAATCCCTAGTACAGAAAAAAAGAAGAAAACATTTATCGAGAACTACCTAAAAAATAAGTTTATTCCTGAAAGATTTTAAGTTTTAGTTTCTGAGTCAGACCACACCACCAGTGTGTGCTTAGGTTGTATGGTTTTAGTCCTTCGTAGACCTATTTCTTTAACCTGCTCTTCCATACCTGGGTTCAAATCCCTGCTCTGCTGTTTACTGTCTGACTCCGTGCCCCCAGTTTCCCCATTTGAAAAATTAGAGGTATAGCACCTCCCTCATAGAACTGCGAGGATCACGGGTTCGTGGCCAGTCTCAGCTACCTAGTGAGGCACTCCGCAACTTAGTGAGACTCGGTTTCAAAATAAAGAATAAAAAATAGGGCTGGGGATATAGCTCGGAGGTAGAATGCCCCTGAGTTCAATCCCCAGTACTGCAAAAAAAAAAAAAAAAGAACTGCGAGGATCAAATGATGTGATAATTGTGAGATGTTTCACACACTACTTTGACCACGATAAGCACTTACTATTAATTATGATGACAGTGGTGTTGATGCTGTCTACCATATCACCTTGTATGCGTGCCTTGTAAATCTTTATGAAGATTTACAAGGATACCCCTAGGAGCCCTCAGAAACTCTGGATCTAGAGCCGGGCGTGGTGGCGCACGCTTGTAATCCCAGCATTCGGGAGGCTGAGACCGGAGGATCCGGGTTCGCGGCCAGCCTCAGCTACCTAGTGAGGGACTCTGCAACTTAGTGAGACTTGGTTTCAAAATAAAGAATAAAAAATAGGGCTGGGGGTGAAGCTCGGAGGTAGAATGCCCCTGAGTTCAATCCCCAGTACTGCAAAAAAAAAAAAAAGAAACTCTGGATCTAATCTTTTTGGAAGCTAGGCTTGGTGGCACATACTTGTAATCCCAGTCCTTGGGAGGCTGAAACAGGAGGATCGCGGGTTCACAGCCAGTCTCAGTTACTTAAGTGAGGCTCTCCGCAACTTAGTGAGACCCTGTTTTTAAAATAAAGAATAAAAAATAGGGCTGGGGGTATAGCTCAGAGATGGAATGCCCCTGGGTTCAATCCCCAGTTCTGCAAAAAAGAAAAGAAAATGTCAGTGGGAATTGTAGTTAAAATCTGTGCCTCTTGTGTTGTCAAAATCTACATGTATAGCTGGACTTGGTGTATGCCTGTAATCCTAATATTTGGGAGGCTGAGACAGGATGATCACAGGTTTTAGGACAGCCTCAGCAACTAAATGAGACCCTGTTTCAAAATAAAATAGGAGCTAAGCGTGGTGGCACACACTTATAATCCCAGCATTCGGGAGGCTGAGACCAGAGGATCTGGGTTCGAGGCCAGCCTCAGCTACCTAATGAGGTACTCTGCAACTTACTGAGACCCTGTTTCAAAATAAAGAATAAAAAATAGGGCTAGGGGTATAGCTTGGAGGTAGAATGCCCCTGAGTTCAATCCCCATTACCGCAAAAATAAATGAATAAATAAATAAAATAGGGCAGGGGTTATAGCTCAGAGGTAGAATGCCCCTGGGTTCAATCCCCAGTATCAAAACAAAAAACATGTAGAGAGCCCACTGGTGTTCAAGTCATTAAATAGGTAATTGCTTCTTGGATGATAAATCCTATTGCAGGAACATTGGGAAGGTGCAAATGTAGAGTATTTGATCACCGCTTTTCCAAAAGCTTGGCAAAATTGGATCTCCTTAAACTCTAATCAGATTGAGACTTCTTTAAAGCTAAGGCTGGAAGGAGCAGGTTAACACCTGTGTGGGAAGCTGTCTAGTTTTACTGTTCAGTTGGCCCTTACCATCTCTGGATTCAACCAAAAATGTTACCTGACATGCACTGTGTAGTTATGACTAAAATGGTTGCATCTGTATTGGATGTATACAGACTTTTTTCTTGTCATTATTTACTAAACAGTACAGTATAACAACTATTTACATAGCATTTACATTGTATTTGGTGTTATAAGTAATCTAGAAATGACTTCAGATATTCTGCCTACCTAGGTTATATGCCAGTACTATGCTATTTTTACATAAAAGGGACTTGAGCAGGTTTTGGTACTTTATAACACAGGGAACAGGGTTTTGGTTGATCTTCAGTCATTTAAATTTAGCCTTATTTGTGTGAAGCTGTCAGAGTCACAGGTTGTCAAGCCTGTGTGTATGTGTATGCACACAGTACTGGTGATCAAACCCAGTGGTGCTCTAACACTGAGCTACACCTTGGCCCTTTTTATTTATTTATTATTTATTTTTTGGTGTTAGGGATTCAACTCAGAGGCACTATTATCGCCAGGCTACAATCCCAACTCTTTATTTTTTTTGTTTTGAGGCAGGATTTCACTAGGTTGCTGAGACTCTTGCTAAGTTGCTGAGGCTGCTCTCAAAACTGCAATCCTCATGTCTTAACCTCCCAAGGACTGAGATTACAGGCATGCCCCACCATACTTGTTTGAGGTCACAGATTTGCTATAGTCCTTTCTTTTGCTACTTTTTAGAAAAAGTAGGCTGAAAGTGTTCTTTCTCTTTGTAGGTTTTATGGTAGGGTGCTGTTCGATAGGGCAAAAAATATGGTACGCCTTATGGAGAAGAATAGGGAAACAGACCTAGGTGTGTTTTTGTTTTGTTTTGTTTTTGCGGTATTGGGGGTTGAATTCAGACATTCTACCCCCGAGCTACACCCCTAGTCCTATTTTTTTTTCTTTATTTTGAGACAAGGTCTCACTAAGTTACAGAGGGCCTCACTAAGTAGCTGAGGCTGGCCGAGAACCCAGATCCTCCGGTCTCAGCCTTCCAAGTACTGGGATTACAAGCATGTGCCACCATGCCTGGCTTCCTATTTTTTATTCTTTATTTTGAAACAGGGTCTCAGTAAGTTGCAGAAGGCCCCACTGAGTAGCTGAGGCTGGCCTCGAACCTGGATCATCTAGTCTCAGCCTCCCGAATCCTAGGATTACAAGCATGTGCCACCATGCCCAGCAGGAACAGACCTATGTTTAAAGAGAGAACCCTTTAGCTAGATATGGTGGTGCACCCTTGTAATACCAGCACTTGGGAGACTGAGACAGGAATATCACAAGTTCAAGGCCATTCTTAGCAACTTAGTGAGACCCTGTTTCAAAACAAAAAAAATAGCCTAACACGGTGGTGCATGTTTGCAATTCCAGTACTTGGGAGGCTGAGACAGGAGGATGGCAGGTTCGTATTCAGCCTTAACTAGTAAGGCCCTCCACAACTTAGTGAGACCCTGTTTCAAAATAAAGAATAAAAAATAGGGCTGGGGGTGTAGCTCAGAGGTAGAATACCCCTGGGTTCCATCCCCAGTACCACAAAAAAAAAAAAAAAAAAAAAAAAAAAAAAAAAAAAAAAAAAACCC
>PVLC010044459.1:0-12131 GCA_004027655.1 Graphiurus murinus | reverse complement strand
CACTACGGGTACTAGGGGTAGAACCCAGGGACCCTCTACCACTGAGCTGCACCCCCAGCCTTTTTTATTTTGAAACAGGGTCTTGCTAAGTTGCAGAGGCTGACCTAGAACTTGCAATCCTCCTGTCTCAGCCTCCCAAGTACTGGGATTACAGGTGTATGCAATGCACCCAGCCAGACTTGGCCTTTAAGAGTATTGCTGTTCATTAGTCCTTTCTCTTCGAGGGTTGGGGGTGGTGAGGGAGCTTGTTGCCTGGTGTTGAGATGACAGCAGCCTGGATCCCTGAGTCACCAGAGGAAGCAGAACTTCTTGGGAGAGTCACCCAAATAGCACTGGACTTGGTGGAGTGAGAATTAAGTCTTTGCTGTGTTAAGCCACTGAGGTTTTACTGCTTGTTACTAAAGAATGGTGTAACCTAACTTGACAAACACACCCATCCATCTTTACAATGATTTGTGGCACCTCACCCCACATTTTTTTCTCAACTACGTTCTAATGGGTTCCTGCTATTATCAAACAGAAGAATTTCAATTGAGATAAGAAATGCAGGCACTGCAGTTATGGGAAAGTAATAATAAAGAAATATAAGTCTCATTGGGCATGATCCCAGTTCAAGACCAGTCTCAGCAACTTAGTAAGACCTTTTTTTAAAATAAAAATTGAAATGGTTTGGGGGTGTGACTCAGGAGTAGAACATTCCTGGGTTCAGTTCCTAGTACTAAAAGAAAGAAAAGTCTCATTCTCTATCCTAAGAGTGGACCCTGGCCAGTGCTAACGCTGCTGCAGGCCTCTAGAAAGCTGACTGCCTGGCTCATCCCACAGCAGCCATTCCTAATCAAAGGGAAGAGAATCACCTATGAGCATCTCAAATTTCTCTCCAGTACCATGGAATGATGTTAAACAAAGTGTTGCCTGACCTAAGGCACCTGCTTAGCACGGGCAATGACCCACTTCTCCAAGTCTTGGGGAGATAGAAGAAACAAAGAAGCCAAACAGGAACACATCCGAAGATGAGGCATGTCTGCTGCTTTAGAAAGAACCAGTAAGAATGCAGGTCCCTAAACCTGATGGCGCTTTCCTAGAGGCCTGTAGTCCTGATTCCCTCCCACTCCTCCTCCCCAGCAAAGACTCCCTGGGCCTCAGCCTTCCTTCCTGGGACAGCTTCAGGGCTACACAGGTGCTCTGACCAAAAGGGGTGTGGTCCTGTTTCCCATGAGAGTCAGGCATGCTTGGCTCTCCTCAAGGGATGGCCTCTTAGGTTCAAGCTCTTACACTTGGAAGCTGAACCTGCTTACACTAAAACAGTCTGCTATTTAGTCAGGAGATCCAGCTGCCTGAGAACACAATCAAATGTTCCAGCTGTGCCTGAGCTCTGCCTGTCCCTTCGTTTACCAAGGCTGCATGGGCTGTCGATTTGAGGCCGCAGTCCTCACCCATCTGCCCCAGAAGACCCTCTGTAGCTGTCCCTTCTGCAACCTATTGGGCCAGCCCCAGGGCACATGACTTGGAGAGGTATATTTTTTCACATGTCCCCATTAAACTGCAGCTTCAGGCCTATCTCATTTATTGGGTGCTTTGCAACACTGGGCCAGGATAGTCTTACCATGAGTTAACTAGAGAAGGAATAACAGATAGGTGTTAAGTGCCAATTCCAATCAATCAGTAGTAACCTTCTGGAAGATAGGAAAGATTGGCATGAGGTCATTTTCAGCAGCAACCGAGATTCTTTATTGATGTTTGTCCAATGTCTGCCCTGAAGAATTTTCCTACCTGGCATTCTTTTGTGCCTATGGACCAAGCCTTTCTGACTGCTACTGAAGTTTCCCAATTCAGAGAATAAGGGAGTAGTGAAAAATGTCATGCCTGGGCTGGGGTCACTTGGCTGCAAGGAGAATGGGCACTGTGAATTTGAAATGCCTCTCCCACCAAGCAGCTCAGCAACATGGTGGTTTGGACATTTTCAAGTCCATGTGTAGAGGCCATTGTAAGCAAAGAGTAACCCAAGAACCTGCCTTCTTCAAGTGACCTGCTTTTCCAGAAGACATGCCTCTGCAGTCCCAAGAAAATCTGGGTCTGGGAGTAAGGTGCATCCAGGAAGTGTATGTTGTGTGTTGTTTGATGAACTCTGGGCTAGTAAAACACAGAACTGCTGTAGGAATTGCCCTCACTATTCCCCTGAGATGTCACAGGCTACACAAAACTACTCAGCATCTGTCCTGATCTCCATAGCAACCACAGAGGAGGCAAAGAAAGGGACCAGGAACAAGGTTTCATGGCCTCAGCTAGACTAGTTCCAAGTTATCATGTACCTGCTTACTGATTTACTTGTATTTATTTATTTTTGTATAGTGCTGGGGATGGAACCCAGGACCTTGCAAACAATGAGCATGTACTCTACCACTGAGCTACACTTTCAGCCTCCACATGCCTGCTTTATTTATTATTATTATTATTATTGTTATTATTATTATTAGTAGTAGTAGGGATTGAACCCTCAAGCTCATGGGCATTCTACCTCCAAACTACACCCCCAGCCCTATTTTATTTTATATTTTGAAACAGAATCTTGCTAAGTTGCTGACAGTCTTGCTAAATTGTTGAGACTGGTCTTGAACTTGCAATCCTCGGGTTGCAGCCTCCAGAATACTGGGTTTACAAACATGTGCCACCATGCCTGGCTATTTGCCTGTTTTTTAAAAGATGGATCTAGTGTAGAGCCAGACCTTGCTCTGGGGCCCAAGCCCAGGCTCTGCTTTGGAGAACCTTCCTTCGCCACATCCTCTTGGGCCCCTAGACCAAAGCTGTCTGCCCACTGCTGAAGTTGCCCAAGTCAGTCCTGGGTTCTGTCACTCACCCCCACCACTCCCATCCAGGCAGTGCCGTCTATCCCAAGTTGCCTTCCAGCTTAGAGCTTGTATTTTTCACACCTAACTTTTTAATTGAAGAGCTTTCTGTGCAAAAGGAGTTTCCCTTTCAAGCTGGCCTGAAAGGAGGAAGTGCTGGCTTTTGAAAAGCATTTTGAAGTGCCAAAGAATAACTCACGCAACCCATTTCCACCTTGGATTGCAGTCCCCACTCCCACACTCTCCCCTGAGTGGTCTCAATAGCTGCGTCCAGCACATTTGCTGTGCAGCCCCACTCTCAGGTCTCTCAGTAGAAAAATCAGAAAGGAAGGGGCTTTCCTGCACTGCTCAACAAGGCTTTTGTACTATCATTCTATCCATCTGAGTATTTCTAGCACTCCTTACTGTCACATGCTGGGGCGCTAAAAAGGTACTTCCAGAGATGGAAGGAAGGTGCTTAATGCCACAAGAGTCTTTGAACAAAGGACCAGGCTGTCCTGAGGGTATTTAATTTTCTTTGGAGGCCCAAACACGATTTGAGTAATTCAATTAGAATTTCCCAAGAAGCTCCAGGATGACAGTGTTTCTCCCTGAGGCCAGAATAAGCAGAGGAGAGTCAGCTGTGGATTCAGCTCCCGAGGCATGATCACTACTTCCACTCACCCACACAAGCCACGGACTTCTCCCTTCAATAAACTCACACTGTGCTCCTAGCGTGTGACCAAGAATGAGAGGGACAGGGAGAATACTGGAGAAAATGACAGGTTTTCTTAAAACTAGGTACAGTTTGAGAAGGGCGTCTCAGTGTGGTGAAGTGTGACCTTCCTAGAGCCCAGGGCCATAAACCTGTGAGGCCCAGTGAAAGCTTCAGATGGCTTCAAAATCTTGCAGGCTATTTACTTATTTATTTATAGTGCTGGGGATTGAACCTCGGGGCATTCTACCTCTGAGCTATACCCCCAGCCCTATTTTATTATTTTATTTTGAAATAAGACCTCACTAAGTTGCAGAAGGTCTCCCTAAGTTGCTGAGTCTGGCTGTAAACCTTGGATTCTCCTGTCAGCCTTCCAAGTATTAAGATTACAGATGTGCACCACCATGCCTGGCTCCCCAGTCATTTTTCATTTTTTCTAAAAATTATTTTTTTTTTGAAACAGGGTCTTGCTAAGTTTCTAAGGCTGTTCTTGAACCTGTAATCTTGTCATGAACCTGCGATCCTCCAGCTTCAGCCTTTCAAGTACTGGAATTATAGGCATGTGCTACCACACCCAGCTGCAGATGTCTTTTGAAGTGCAAGGAAACTGTGCTCCCATTCCACAGTGTGCTGTTTTAACGGGAAGATAGATCCACTGTTTTGTCAGGCCTCCTAGGGACTGCAGGTAGGTCTAGGCCCGTCATTGGCCTGGCCAGAGCCTCCCTTGGCTTGGGGGAGAACAGCGAGTGACTGCATTGGTGCTCGTGTTTCCCCTTGCCCTTATCTTCTAAAGGCAGGAGGCCTGGGACCCTCCTTCAACTGAGACTCAGGCTTCTGTCAGACCAGATACAGAAAATCGTCTCAGAACCACACATCAGCCATTCCTGTCCCAAGTCTTGATGAGTCTTCTGGCTAGTTCTTTTCTTCTTTTCTAGCATCAGTGATTCCTGGAGTGCAAAGGAGAAGGGGTAGTGGAGGAGGATATGGCCTGCCAGCCAGCCCAACCTAGCACAAGGAATGGACCACACAGAAAAATCTTCATAAAAGAGCATTTCTTGGTGGGTGGTGGAGCCTATAATCCTGGGGACCCTGGGGGCTAAGGCAGGATCACAAGTTGGAGACCAGCCTACACAACTTAGCCAAACCCTGCCTTAAAAATAAATGAATGAATGAATGAATGAATGAATGAATAAATAAATATGGCTGGATATCTCGGTGGTAAAATGTCCCTGGGCTCAATCCCCAGTAACACATCACACACACACACACACACACATTTTTTAATTACTGAGCAGTTTGCTTCCAGAGCTTCCTGGTCATGCTATATATATGATGTAGAGAAATAATTATTCTTATAAGAGAACTCTACTTCTTATGTAAAAGAATCCTACCTCTTTGCAGTCTTTTCCCTTCTTTCCCCTTTCAAAACTAATGGAATAAAGAAAACATTTATGGCCCTGGTTCAAGGTACCGTAAATTTCTCATTACCTAAGTCCTAGTTAATTACCATGGCTGTATTTCTGTGGCAATACTAGAAAAATATTATTATTTTCCATAATTATACCATAATTATATTATGTTTCTCAACCAATTAAAAACATCTGGTAAAAATAAGCGAACATGCATTTTTGTGACATAAAGTATTCCTAGGTGTTCTTGCTGTCACTGACTGCCCTTTGGAGAACGAGGTGGTGGTGGTATAAGCAGCCTACCTGTGAGGCAGATGCCCTTGGTGCTGTTGCACAGGTCCACCATCACTCGGATCTGCAGAGGAGAGAGGGTGATTAATAGCAGACAGTAGGTAGTGGGTCCTTTATTCTGACAAGCAGAAAGCAACCATAAAAATCCATCAAGTAACTGCAGAGTCAAGCAGAAGTCCAAGGAAAACAGTTAAAATTGAAAAGAGCTAGGCGTGGTGGTACACCCCTGTAATCCCAGTACTTGGAAGGTTGAGACAAGAAGATTGCAAGTTTGAGCCCAGCCTCAGAAACTTAGCAAGACCTCAGCAGCCTAGTGGGACCCTGTTTCAAACTAAAACAGAGCTGGAGGTGTAGCTCAGAAGTAGAGTGCCCCTGTGTTCAACCCCCAGTACCAAAAATAAATAAATAAACCCCAAACAACAGCAGCACCATCCAACCAACCAACCAACCAAACAAACAACACTGAAAAGAAACTCTTAAAAGAACTAATGATGTTTGATACAACTGCTCTGTCAACATCATGAACAGAATTTCTGTCAACTTTGGAGAAGTGAGGGAATCACCAAATTCATTTTTTTTTTTTCAGGGGCTGGAACCCAGGGGCATTTTACCTCGGAGCTATACCCCCAGCACTATTTTTTATTCTTTATTTGGAAACAGGGTCTCACTAAGTTTTGGAGGGCCTCACTAAGTAGCTCTAACAAGTTGACACCCCCTTCACAGAATTTTAGGGTCCATCTTCAGCCCAAATGAAGAAGGGTGTGGAGAGCTTGGGGATTAGAGCAAGGACTACAAAGTGTGCTCACAGATGAGGTATTTAACTTCTTGACACTTTGGTACTTTGTTTTCTTTCTTTCTTTTTTTTTTTTTTTTTTTTTTGAGGTACAGGGGTTTCAACCCAGGGGCATTCTACCTCTGAGCTACACCTCCAGTCTGACTTTTTATTCTTTATTTTGACACAGGGTCTCATTAAATTGCTGAGGGCCTCACTGAGTAGCTGAGGCTGGCTGTGAACCCAGATCCTCCTATCTCAGCCTCCCAAGTACTGGGATTACAAGCATGCGCCACCATGCCTGGCTTTTGGTTTCCTTTTCTGAAACTGCAAATCATATAAGCCTCTACCTTGAGGGTTGGGCCAGCTCCCTCCTGGCACCTGGAAACTGCCTTGCTGGCAGCCATTCTCATGCCACGTGGATACTGCCCACTCCTGGATAGCTACCCAGCATGGACCGTTTTACCTAACATCTGGTTCCCCACATACACTGCACAGTCCCACCATTCTCTACACTGCTCCCCCAGACCAGGTTTGATCATGGTGATCAAATCCATAAGGTGATCAAATCCATAGGTAATACTGAAAGATCTCTAAGGTAAAAGATAAAATGTAAAATACAGAGCAGCAGGTATAGCATGCGTTCATCTGCGTAAGCATTGGTGCCCACACAAATGTGTCTATGTGTTTCTTCTCTCTTGCCAATTTTAAGACACTCTCTTTATCTTTCTAGAATATTTCTGGAGACAGAACTAAAAACCTTCAAGTGAAGACCCAGGATGGAAGCTGTGCTAAACATTGTCTTAGTTAAAATTTTCGCTAATTATACTTTCAACTAAACCATTTTTTAAAAGAGAATGATTTGATTTGAGGGGAAAGGTGATTTTGTCTTTTATCTAGGTTTATCTCATTTGCTAGGAGATCCACAGGAAAACACATACTATATTACCTTTTTGCCAGATACATCAATAGGTATTTATTGACTTCAGAAACTTATTGTGAAATATATCATACATATCACAAATGTATAAAATGTATATGAACAACTTAAAAATAAAAGATATAAAAACATGTTTAATTGGTCCTCTGTGTCTGAATCTCTGTAAGCCACAGATTCAACCAAATGCAGATTGAAAAAATTGCATTTATATGGAAAATGTACAGACTTTTTTGGGTCATTGTTCTCTAAACCATATAGTAATAACAACTATTTATATAGCATTGCTGCATTAGGTATTATAAAGAATCTAGAGATGATTTAAAGTACACAGGAGGATGTGCATAGGTTATAGATTATATGCAAATACTAAGCCATTTTATTTTTTTTGTTTTGTTTCTTTTTTTAATTTTATTTTTTAATTGTTGCATTGTAATCATACATCTTTGTTAGGTACAAGCTGGTAAAGGCATACATGTACACATCTCTCATTTAACCCTTCCCCAATTCCTGCCCCACTCCCTCCCCCTCCTTCCTTCAGTTTAGTGATTGACTTTGATATGTTCGTGAAAGTACATCATGTGCTTTAGGGTGTCCCCCCCACCCGCATCATCTTCAGTTAAGTCACCTTCTTTGCTCATCTAAGGCTTCTCCTTACTAAGCCATTTTATATAAGGGACTTGAGCATCCTCAGATTTTGGTATCTCATGAGGCCCTAGAACCCATCCTTTGTAGATACTGAGGGATGATCTATATCATCTGGGCTTAAGAACTGGAAACTTACCAATTCTTAGAAGCATCCTGGGTGCCCCTCCCCACCCCCAAACTCTCTGAGATGAGTATACTAGGCAGTATTATGCTCCCCCAGGTAAGAGAGGTGCCATCATTTACTGAAAGGCACATAGCTTGCTGGTTGAAAAGTAAGGTCAATTCCAGGTTTTCTGATTCCTGTACTCTCTATTACAGCTCTGATGATTACCTTAAAGAAACCAGAGAGGAAAAAAAATTTTTGATAGACTGTTTTTAGTCATTTTCATAAATGAATGTAATCAGCTGCACTGTGGACAAAATTTATTGTCTTTTAAAAAACATATAATTGTCCATTGAGGGATCAGAAGAGATTTCACAATGCTTCATTTGTTGCCTAGGGGATCATAGCAGATGGACAGGTTTGCAACAACAGAAGCATCAATGGGGAAAATTAGCCTTTCTCTTTGATACTCATCACTGGTCTGGGATAGGCGCAGTTAAACACTATGAAGAAGGAGTTTTCATTTCCTGACCTTCGGACTGCATTTATATGCTAAATGTCAACTTAGATATTAGATAGTAAATTATTTTAATCTGTGCATATGGATATTCTTTTAACAAACTTAAGCTATATAAGGTTATATTGAAGTGAAACGTATGGTACAGAAATACATATGGTACAGAAACCAGGAACTTCTTAAAAATTGCAACAATAAGGAATCTGGATAAAAATTTAAAAATTCAAAGTTAAAAGTCACAAAACCTATATTCTCAAATTAAGGAGTCACATTTTATAGAAGATTTCCTAGATCCTGATCTAGGATTTGAGGATGTTAAAGGCCATCGTCCAGGGGCTATTGGCAGGATCCACTCTTGAGTGGTCCTCTCCCCTCTCCCCGTTGGAAGCCGTCTCCTACTGCTGTGCCCTGGCTCTGCTCCAGGTGCGCTGGCCTTCATTCTGGATCATGTCGTCTCCCCACAGCTTTACTCTCACGCTCGGCTTTCCTGACTCCCAACTGAAAGGAGCCCAGGCAGCCTCTCCCCATCAGCTCGCCTGGCTTTTTGTCTTGCATAGTACTTATTATTATCCAATATTATCTTGTGTATGTATGTATTTGTTTATCAGTGCCTCCATTTGCCAGAGAATGGGAACATTATTTTTCTTGCAGTACTGAGAATTGAACCAGGAGCCTTCTACCTCCAAGCCATACCCCCAGTCCTATTTTTTATTCTTTATTTTGAAAGAATCTCACTAAGTTGCAGAGGGCCTCACTAAGTAACTGAGGCTGACTACAAACCTGTGATCCTCCTGGCTCAGCCTTCCAATTATGGAATTACAAGTGTGAGCCATCATGCCTGGCCCAAGCATTTTTTTTTTTTTTTCGGTACTGGGGATTGAACTCAGGGGCATTCTACCTCTGAGCTATACCCCCAGCCCTATTTTTTATTCTTTATTTTGAAACAGGGTCTCAGTAGGTAGCTGAGGCTGGCCACGAACCTGGATCCTCTGGTCTCAGTCTCCCAAATGCTGGGATTACAAGCGTGTGCCACCACGCCCGGCCCAACCATTTTTAAAATAGAAAAACTTGCCTTTGTTTTTTTCTGCATCCAAGTATCTGGAACAGTGCTTGGTGCCCAGCCTAGAACACACTGGGGAGAATGGGATGCGGTGGGAGAGCCAGGAAGAGCCTGCCTTGAGAGAGGGCCACAGCCAAGTGCTGACTGAGATCACAGGGCCTTAGGAAGAGGGTTGGTCAGGGCACAGGTACTGATCCATGACAAAGGTGGGGATTCTTTGTAACTCAGCCACTCTAGCATGGAGGACATGTTTTGTGGAAACCAGACCGTCACCCTGAGCGTGAAGATACCTGGAGAGCTCAGGCTTCGTGCAGCCTGGGCCACAGCAGCATTGAGGACATGGAGTCCTCTTCCCAGAGGAAACACTGTGACCCCTCAGCTTCCAGGTCCTCAGCGAGATCGGGGACACATCACATTATGCGGGGACTTGTTTTCCTCATTGATGATGTTGGGCTCCAAAAACAAAGCCTCAAAGAATATGGCAGAAGCAGCCTCAGAAGCAAAGTTTCCCTCTGGTCATCCCTTGTCCTGTGTCCTGCTTCCTTTTCTCCCCCTCAAGGCAAACCATAGAAACTAGAATTTCTCATCCCCAAGGCAGCTCATAGAAACTAGAACTCTCTTTCCCCAAAGCAAACTGTAAAGCCTAAAAATATTGGTCCAGTCCCTCCTTCTCCACACCTTTCATTTTGGAGCTAGCCATAAAGACATTCTCTGATCTATTTGTCTGACAGTAGATTTTCAGACTTCAGAAGGGATCCTACCCTATACGTGAGAGGCAGGAATGCTGTATAGAGGCCAAGAAGACTGAACAGACAGTCCTTACTGCCCTCCCCGCCTCCCACCTTGGTCTATTAGCATCAGCTCATACTCTTTTTGTCCAATCATGCTGCCCATGCGTCATGGAACTTAAACATAAAATGGATAGTCACAGCAGGGTGTGGTGGCACATGTCTATAATACCAGTACTTGGGAGGCTGAGAAAGGAGGATTGCAGGTTTGAGGCCATCCTCAGCAACTTACGAGACCCTTAGCAACTTAGCCAGACCCTATTTCAAAATAAAAAATGAAATATGGCTAGGGGTACCTGAGGTAGTATAGGAAAAATAAAAGTAATAGGTAGGAAGGAAAGGGAGACTGTAGCTTTAAATCTAAAAATTCCATGATGGTCCTTATCCTTACCCTACAGGGTCTGTTTTTCCTAGGAAAACATCCCTAAAAGGGCCTTACCTTTATTCCTAAAGGTCTATTTCCCCACAGGACCTAAAATTTCTTAAAGTTTTGGTAAACAAAGAATCCATAAGTCTTGGAGCATGATACAGCTGGTTAATTATGTACATATGTCTTGCTGACCAACAGAGTATACTTTAAGCCTGATAAGGAATGTCTAGAGGAAATACCATTAAAGAACAAAGACACCTGGTTAAACCCAGACACATCAATCAGATGTCAGAAACCTGAGGATACTGAGGAAAACTGGACTTCTATCCCTGCTCTGTGCACCTACCCATGACCTCACAGGGGCGGGGGCAACCCCCAATGCCTGCCTCTCTCTCTTTCTTTCTGGAGATGTCCTGCATTCTCTCTTGAATTTACTTTCGTAAATTAACCTCCGTCTATGTCACTGACTGGCAGGTGCTGAAATTCTTTTCTGTCATGTAAGCCCAGGTCCCTGCAGATCCTGAGTTGAGTAATCAACCCTTCTCATGTGTCATTTCCTGAGTTCAATCCATAGTACTCACCCCCAAAATGGATAGTCACACTGAGTCTGAAGACTCTCATGTCACATAAAACTATGATGAAATAATTTTTTTGTGCTTTCTTCCTGATGACCTGTGTTTTGGGGCAGGGGATCCCCCTTTCCACTCTTACAGGGTGTAGTGGCAGTGGGAGAAAAGACAGCCAAAATGGGTCATGCTCATGGCCTGATCACTGGTCTCATTGGATGAGTAGAATTCATGGAGATCCTGAGCAAGGAAGGGGCTCCAGGAGAAAAATAATAGACTTTTTGCTAACCTGGAATCAGGTGACTTGAGCTGGCTTTAGTGCAACCTAAATAGATATGGGACATAATTAGGCAGTATCTATTAGGAAGCATCTATTAGGAGTGCCTATGAATAGTAGTGTATATTAGGAATCTCACTTGCAGAAAAAGTATACAAGGACACCTGGACAAGAATGCTTATTGCAACATTGACAAAAACATGCAAGTGACCTAAATGTTTATCAAGAAGGGACACGTTAAACAAATTAGGAAGGATGAGGCAGAGCTATATGTACTATCTGGGAAGACAGCCTGGGCATGTTGTTATGTGATAAAAACAAAGTGAAGCTCAAACCACATAACTCAGAACTTTTCAGCTGAAAGAGAACAAGTAAGGCTGGCCATCATTATGCATGACTGTAATCCCAGTACTTGGGAGGCTGAGACAGGAGGATCTCAGATTCAAGGCCAGCCTCAGCAACTTAATGAGACCCTGTTTCAAAATAAAAAGGGCTGGAGGTGTAGTTCAGAGGTAGAATGCCCCTGGGTTCAATCCCCAGTCCCCCTTCCCCCAAATAGGGCTATGTGGGGTGAGCTACAACTACTCATCTATATTCAAAACCTCATGGCGGTTGATTGGCTGCCCCCTCCCCCCCTTTGTTGGTACTAAGGATTGAACCCAGGAGCATTCTGCCTCTGAGCTACACCTCCGGCCCTATTTTACTTTTTATTTTGAAACAGGGTCTCACTATGTTGCAGAGGGCCTTGTAAGTTGCAGAGGCTGGCTTCGAACCTGTGACCTTCCTGTCTCAGTCTCCCAAGTACTGGGATTACAGGCATGTGCCACCAACCCTGGCTCCTCCTCCTCCTCCTCCT
>PVLC010044458.1:0-11947 GCA_004027655.1 Graphiurus murinus | reverse complement strand
TTTTTTTTTCTTTTCCTCCTTCAACCTGTGCTTTAATAATAGAGACTGTGAGCTGGGCATGGTGGTGCATCCTTGTAATCCCAGTACTTGGGAGGCTGAGACCTGAGGATCCGGGTTCTCGGCCAGCCTTAGCTATTTAGTGAGGCCCTCTGCAACTTAGTGAGACCTTGTTTCAAAATAAAGAATAAAAAATAGGACTAAGGATATAGCTCGGAGGTAGAATGCCCCTGGGTTCAACCCCCAGTACCAAAAAATAATAATTAAAAAAAAAATAAATAGAGACTGGGTTTCCTGTGAAACTACTATTTTTCCTCTGATTAGCCCACTTTCTTGGGGTTTTTTTTTTGTTTTTTTTTTTAACGTCTGGCTTCAACAAAAGAGTATAGTTCTTGAGCCCAAGAAGACTGTATTCAGATATGTCATTTCTATGTTTCTTTCAGTGCTGTTCTCCCCTTGAAGGTGCCTGCGTACCTCTGATCAATGCAAACTCTTAAGGCCACGAGGGACGGAAAATCAGAGAGAAGTTCGTCTGTACATGAAGCCTTGGAGACTGACTTTAAAGGAGAGCCTCTGGCTGTCATTGGAGATGCTCAGGAATTTGTGGCGAAGGAGACTTTTTTCTTGTCCCGCTAAATACTGCGTTATCATTCTTGTTTTTTCCCTAGTTACCTTCTCGGTTTTAAGGATTCACCAAAAGCCCGAATTTGTTAGTGTCAGACACTTGGAGCTTATTGGAGAGAATCCTAGTAGTGATGTTAATTGCACCAAAGTTGTACAGGGTGATGCAGATGAAATCCAGAAGGCAAAGCTTGAGATGCTCACGGTGAAGTTTAGGAAGCGCCCTCGGTGGACAGCGCACGACTATATAAACATGACCCGTGACTGCGCCTCTTTCATCAGGACGCGCAAATACATTTTAGAACCGCTCAGTAAAGAAGAGGCGAGCTTCCCGATTGCGTATTCCATAGTGGTTCACCACAAAATCGAAATGCTTGACTGGCTCCTGAGGGCCATCTACATGCCTCAGAATTTTTATTGCATTCATGTGGACAAGAAATCAGAGGACTCCTTTTTAGCTGCGGTGAAGGGCATCGCGTCCTGTTTCAGCAACGTCTTCGTGGCCAGCCGGTTGGAGAGTGTGGTTTATGCATCGTGGAGCCGGGTGCAGGCCGACCTCAACTGCATGAAGGACCTCTACGGAATGAGTCCGGCCTGGAAGTACTTGATCAATCTTTGTGGGATGGATTTTCCTATTAAAACCAACCTGGAAATCGTCAGGAAGCTGAAGTCGTTCATGGGCGAGAACAACCTGGAAACGGAGAAGATGCCACCCAATAAAGAAGAGAGGTGGAAGAAACGGTACGTGGTGGCTAACGGAAAACTGACCAACACGGGGGCTGTCAAAACGCAGCCTCCACTCAAGACGCCTCTTTTCTCGGGCAGTGCCTATTTTGTGGTTAGTAGGGAGTACGTGAGGTATGTGCTAGAGAATGAAAACATCCAAAAGTTTATGGATTGGGCACAAGACACGTACAGCCCGGACGAGTATCTCTGGGCCACCATCCAGAGGATCCCCGATGTCCCAGGCTCACTGTCCTTGAGCCACAAGTACGACCTGTCTGACATGCGCTCCGTTGCTAGGTTCGTCAAGTGGCAGTACTATGAAGGTGACACTTTCAATGGTGCACCCTACCCGCCCTGCAACGGGGTCCATGTGCGCTCCGTGTGCGTTTTCGGAGCAGGTGACTTAAACTGGATGCTACACAAGCACCACTTTTTTGCTAATAAGTTTGATGTGGATGTGGACCAGTTTGCCATCCAGTGTTTGGATGAGTACCTGAGGCATAAAGCCCTGGAGATGCTAGAAGAACCCTGACCACTGTGTCTGAGCTTAGGAGTGTAAGAAGGATGCACAGAATGCATGCCGACCTGCCTCTTCTGCCTTGCTGATAAACAGCAGAAAAATTGGACACGGTCTTCTTTGGGGCCAGGACTTTTAATGTCTTCATGTTAGAGAAACTGCATGATTTCTGCAGGGCACAATCAGCTAGAAAGGTGATAGTGTTGGGTGTTTATCTGGCATCAACTAAAGTGACCAGGAGGCCAGGGAAGGTAGTAGCAAGGCAATTGAGGCATTTGAAGATAAAGGTCCGGTTTGACTAGGGAAGAGGCTGATGCAGAAATCAGCCTCAGGGACAGTTAAAGAGCTCAGGGATTTAGGGACTTATCAGAATGAGAAGATTTGACTTGTGCCAAAATTATTTTCAGATTTTTAAATACAAGAATCTTCCTAATTTGAATAAATTTATAACAACAAATAATCATAAGGATATAATTTATCTCGTTATTTTATATTCGTTGGAGTAGAAACTTGATTTTTACTCTAATCTTTGAAACTTTACTTTGAAATTTACTTTCTGCTGTAACTTTATATACTATGTATATAAAGGGAGCTTAAAATGGGTTTGATTTAATATTGGTATTTCTATCTTATTTTTGCTTATAATAATTTTTTTCAAAAGCAGAAAAAAAAGACAGTTTCTGATTTAGTTGATTTCTATGAATCATCTTAGGTTAATAGGTTATTCAAGGTATCAGCTGGTTCCGTGGTGCACACCTGCAGTCCTGGCTACTTGGAAGGCTGAGGTAGGAGGATTGCTTAAGCCCAGACATTCAGAGGGTGGGGGCCAGCCTGGGCAACACAGAGAGACTGTTTTTAAAGGAAAAAAAAAAAAGAGGGAAAAGGGAGGAGGGAAGGGGGAAGGAGGTCAAGATTTTTTTTTAACTATAGTGCCTACAAAAAGAATAACACTCAGTTTTTCCAGATGTTTCTTTCTCCACTCCTACCCTCTGATCTCCCAGAGCCTCCAATCAAGCTGCATAAAAAATTTACTTTTTCAGGCTCTGTATCACTCTGTTAGTTCCATGGTGTAATCGGATTGTCAGTGATTAGTGCAGAGAACTTAGACAGTAAGGGTGGAGTATATTTTGGATGGAGAAAGAAAAAGGAAGTCTATTTAGGTGGTTTCAGAGGTCCATGATCTCTGTGTGTGTGTGTGTGTGTGTGTGTGTGTGTGTGTGTGTGTGTGTGTGCTCGAGTGTGTGTATTTTACTGGGGATTTGAACCCAGGAACATTCTACCTCTGAGCTATACCCCCAGCCCTATTTTATTTTGAAACAGGATCTTGCTAAGTTGTGGAGGGCCTCACAAAGTTGCTGAGACTGCCTTCGAACCTATGATCCTCCTAACTCCTCTAGATGGGTGTATCCCAGTGTCATCTATGCCTTTGGTTTGTAGGACCTGACCCTGACCTTTGATCTTCGTGTTGTTGGTTCCTTGGTTGTTCCTTGGCCTGTTGGTTGTAAGTCTCCTCCTCACTCTTGACCTGGGGACTTTAGGTTCCAGACACATTTCAATGTTGGTATTTTTTACAGCATTTAGTTTTCTCTTCATTTTCACCAAAAGACAGGTGATTTGGGGTGATTGTAGTGCCATCTCCCACCTCAAAGCAAATGAAGATTTAAAAAAAAAAAACAAACTCTTACTATTTTGCTCTTGATACTGGTCAGCCAAAGATCAGATAGGAATTATGAAGCTTTGTCATTTAGTATTAAAGCATCAAAACCATGTACTTTATTTTTTAAATAGAGCCAACTTAAATAGCCCACAGGCAATTCATAGCATCAGTTTTAAAGCATCTTAGAGACATTTTTTTATCCCTCAAAATTAGTGTTTTTAAAACCTTTATCATCATTGGCAAAGGCAGTAGTCACTGGATGCCCTGAGTTTTATGTGATGAGCACAGCTGCTAATTGGTGGACAAGAAGAACTCAAAAGCTGATATTGATGAGGGAACACACACATCGTTCTCTCTCATTGGCTTTTTTTTTTTTTTTTTTTTTTGGTGTGTGTGTGGGGGTAGGGGGTACTGGAGATGGAACCCAGGGGCATTCTACACCCCCAGCCCTATTTTTTTATTTTACTTTGAAACAGGGTCTCACTAAGTTGCACAGGGCCTCACTAGGTATCTGAGGCTGGCCGTGAACCTACAATCCTCCTGTCTCAGCCTCCCAAGTACTGGGATTACAAGCGTGCACCACCACGCCTGGCTTCTCGTTGGTTTCTAAACCAATTTTTTCTTGTAATGCATGCCTATATCTCTCCCAGGCTTCCTTTAGTAGAAAAGTTTTGACCTATAAAATAGGGCTTTTTTTTTACCCTAAAACCAGTGATGTTTGAAGATACATACTTTGTGTGTATGACTTATAGCAGTTTTTTTATTGTTTAAGAATCTGCAAATTTGCAGGAAATTAAAACAATAGTACAGCGAACACATCATACAACCCTTACCTGAAATCACCAGCTGTTACCATTATGCCCCATTTGCTTTAAGTTGTATGTATTTTTTAACTTAACAAGATTGGACATTCAAAATTTTTCAAATTACAAATATAGTTATTGATCTCAACACTCTTTGTAGTGTGACTACATTTGATTTACTGTGTGTGTGTGTGTGTGTGTGTGTGTGTGTGTGTGTGTGTGTGTGTGTTGCTGGGGACAGAACCTAGGGACATTCTACCTCCAAGCTATACCTCCAGCCCTATTTTATTCCTTTATTTTTAAACAAGGTCTCATTAAGTTGCAGATAGGCTCACTAAGTTGCTGAGGCTGGCCTTGAATCTGCTATCCTCCTGTTTCAGCCTCCCAAGTACTGGGATTACATTGTACACCAAGCTTGGCAATTGATTTACATTTAAATTGGCAAGTTTTACTGGGAACAGTGGCACATGCCTGAAACCCCAGTACTTCAGAAGCTGAGACAAGAGGATCTAAGATTCAAGGGCAACCTCAGCAATTTAGCAAGACCCTCAGCAAGAAATAAAAAACAAAACAGGCTAGTGATGTACTTTGGAGGTAGAACACCCCTCGGTTCAGCCCCCAGTGTGCACACGCTCACACACATACACTAAAAAATTGGCAGGTTTTGAGGGACTTTTTTTCACCATTGATATAAAAACAGAATTTTAGAATCCATTTTCCCAAGCCCTACTCCACGTTAAACTGAACCCACCATCTTCAATGTGATTTTGATTCATTCCTTCCTCTCCTCCTCCTTCTCCTCCTCCTCATTTGTACTGGGGATTGAACCCAGGGGTATCTACCTCCAAGCTACACCCCCACCCCTTTTTAAACAGAGTCTCACTAAGCTGCTGAGGCTGGCCTCAAATCTGTGATCCTCCTGTCTTAGCCTCCTAAGTACTAGAATTACAGGTTTACCATCACTCCTGGTCAAAAAATGGTTATAGACAGTTGTCTAGGTCTCTCCCCAAACCATGGTAAATAGCTGCTTGGCCTAAAAAATGTGGGGCATTGTCATTCGTAAACAGTTGTGTCATTCATCAAGTAGGATCCACTTATGTAGGAAAAAAAAAACAACGAAATAGAACTTCTCTTATAGTGATTAGGGTAGGAAGCGTGTGATTTTTTTTTTTCATTTCATCTGCAGGGTGGATTGAACCAGACTCTCTCAGTTGCTTAGAAAAGTAATCATTTCTCATTATGTCAGATACAAAATAAAAGCAACTGTTTCATGGTGAACATGTTACCATCAGTTTTCTTCTTCTGATTGTGGGTGTGAGTGAACAGTTAGGACCAGTCCTGTCATTAAAATCAGGCATTCAGACACCAGTGCCTTGTCTGCAAAAAGAATTTGTTTTTTTTTCTTAGCTACCAGCACTCAAAGTTAGTAGTTGATGTGTTTGTAAGTATTGATCAGAGTAAGATTAATTATCCAGGTAGAGCTATCTGGGGGGAAGAAGGTGTGCCCAAGAGAAAATTTTCACATAGATCATTAAAAAAGACCAAGGTGGGACTTTGGAGGCATGCTATGCACTGACCAGTACTGTATTCTAGGACAGTGGACACTCACTTGTGTCCACAGGTGGACGAGAGCAATTTTCCAGAAAGTAACTCAATGGCTGCAAAGACTGATGGGATCTGTCACTTGCTGAGATTTGACTGTGAGAGGCACAGCAGAGGGATAAGAAAACCTCATCCTGGATATTAAGTGTCTGCCCAAATGTCATTGTACCTGGTGTCTTGCAAAACCAATGGATTTCAGATCTTTCTCCTAAGCTTGAACATTACATATCCTTGTAAAAGATTTATTTTATTATTATTGCTTTTATTTTTGAGGTGTTGTGGATCAAACCCAGGTCCTCACATTTGCTAGGCAGGCAAGTGTGTTATCACTGAGTCACAGCTATAGCCTTTGAGTTCATTTTTAATGCATGCTTTAAAGTTTTTAGGGCTTGTCATTAGAATATTGATTGTGTGGGGGAGGGGTACTGGGAATCATTTTTCCTCCTATCTATACCCCCAGCCCTTTTTATTTTTTATTTTGAAACAATGTCTTGCTAAGTTTCTGAGGGTCTCAATAAATTGCTGAGGCTGGCCTTGAACCTGTGCTCCTCCTGTTTCAGCCTCCCAAGTACTGAGATTATAAGCATGTGCCTCCATGCCTGGGCAATTTAATTTTTTTGATACATTAAGACAAACTGAGCCAAGCACAGTGGCATACATCTGTAAGACTTGGGATGCTAAAGCAAGAGGATCTCAAGTTTGAGGCTAGCCTGGGCAACTTAGCAAGGCCTTGTCTCAAAATAATTAAAAGATCTGTTGATATAGTTCAGTGGTAGAGCACCCCTAGGTTCGAGCTCTACTACCACCAAAAACAAATAAGTAGAAATGAATTATAGAGAAAATATGTATCAGATAATATGACTGACTGTCCAAGTAGAAAGCCCAGAAATCTCATCTTTAAATTAATATAAAATTAGCATATAGCCAGGCGTGGTGGCACACGCTTGTTTTCCCAGTACTTGGGAGGCTGAGACTGGAGGATACGGTTTCGTGGCCAGCCTCAGCTACTTAGTGAGGTACTCCGCAATTTAGTGAGACCCTGTTTCAAAATAAAGAATGAAAAATAGGACTGGGGGTGTGTCTCGGAGGTAAAATGCCCTTGAGTTCAATCCTCAGCACTGAAAAAGAAAAAAATTATATATATATTTTTTTATGTATATATATGTCATATACCTCAAGATACCCAAAATTGAATTGTTTTCATATAATCAAGCAAAAAACAAAGCAAAACAAAAAAACAATCTTAAAAGCCAAGGTGTACTGACACATGCCTGTAATCCCAGTACTTGGGAGGCTGAGACAGGAGGCTGAGGCTGAGCAGGTTCACAGACAGCCTTAGTAACTTAGCAAGGTCCTTCTTAATTTAGTGAGATTCTATTTCAAAATGAAAAAGTAAAATAGGGCTAGGAGTACAGCTCAGAGGTACAATGTACTTGCATTCAATCCCCAGTACCACACACATAAAAAGATACCATAGGAATATGTTATCATTCATTGTGGCAACAACCTGTAAAATTTGCAGACTGAAGACCTGTGTAAATGGAAAAATACACTGTGCTCTTAGCTGATAAAATTAAGTATATTTAATAAGTCCAGTTTTTCCAGTTGGTTCATCAGTAAATGCGAGTCCAGTAATATTCTCAAAGGGTTGATAAAAATTATTCTAAATTTGCTCTGAAAGGAAAAAAATGTGCAAGAATAGCTAGGAATATTTTGAAATAGGAAAGTAATGAAACCTAGAAATACTAGATATAAAGTCATTTTAAAGCTATAAATTTTTAAAATGTATTATTAGTTTACATTTGAACTCTCAGACCAATGCAATAGCCCAGAAAGAGATATTAGTATAAACAAAGTATTAGAAAGGAACCTAGAAACAAGGAAGAAAAGGGTAAACTTTTGGAAAGTATAAGATTATAACTTTGAAAGGTACACCTAAGTCTGAATAATCTAAAAATGTAAATAAGCTATAAGGATATATTAGTGATTATCTCTGAATGTGATGGAATTTTCCAAGTAGTAGAAAGATTCATTAACAGATTATAGATTTAACTAAAAGTATGTATCTTCTGAATATGGAAAAGCAAAAGGCAAATGAGATTGGAAAAATTGCCAACAAACTTTTTAAAAGGAGACAATATTTTAATATGGGCTGGGTTGGTGGAACACACCTGTAATACTGTGTGGAACACACAGTATTTGGGAAGCTAAGACAGGAGGATCGCAGATTTCATCAAAGCCAGCCTCAGCAACTTATCAAGACTCAGCAACCTAGTGAGAACCTGTTTCAAAACAAAAAAACTTTTTTTAAAGGGATGGGGGTGTATCTTGGAGTTTGAATTACCCTGGGTTCAATCCTCAGTACCACAAAAAAAATTTTTTCAAAGAAATTTTAATACCAAAATGATTTATTCTAATATTTAAACAACTTTATTTTATTTATTTATTTTTTTGCGGTACTGGGGATTGAACTCAGGGGCATTCTACCTTCGAGCTATACCCCCAGCCCTATTTTTTTAATTTTTTTTTTTAATTCTTTATTTTGAAACCGGGTGTCACTAAGTTGCGGAGTGCCTCACTAAGTAGCTGAGGCTGGCCTCGAACCCGGATCCTCCGGTCTCAGCCTCCCAAATGCTGGGATTACAAGTGTGCACCACCACACCCGGCTTAAACAACTTTATTTAAATAATTTACATAGCAAACAATTCACCCATTTAAAGTGCACACCCAAATTTTTTTAGCATAACCATCACCACCAAAATCAACTTTATAATCTTTTCACCCCAAAAAGAAACCCTGTATTTAGCAGTCACTCCCTACAACCCCCTCATACTAATATATATATATATTAGTATATATATATATATATATATATATATATATATATCTCCAAAGCATTAAGATGCCAAGAAATCTTATTGCTGAATACCAAAGGACTAAGTTCTGTGTTCCAAGGCCATACACTTTGTGTAGCCCTATAAGATACCCCTTATACACCTTGGGTGGAAAGAACCTTTCCCAGCAGTAGCCAGAATAATTTAACCAATCCTGTAGGCCACAGTCACTCTGACTTCAAGATCACTGGCAATTTTGCCTCTACCTCCTTGGAATGTATGTATGGAATTTCGTTTTCCTTTTGTTTTGAAATTGCATCTCAATAAATGTCAATCCAATAAAATGTAAGTCAATATAAAAATCCAAATTAAAGCAAAATGCAGTTTTTGTATCCCAAAACAGTTTTGCTTTCTTTGTGTGTGTTGTGGGGGGGGGGGTGGATACTGGGGTTTGAACCCATGGATATTCTACCTCCAAGCTACAACCCAGCTCTTTTTTTTTTTTTTTTATTAAATAGGTTCTCGCAGCTGGGCGTGGTGGCGCACGCTTGTAATCCCAGCATTCGGGAGGCTGAGACCGGAGGATCCGGGTTCGCGGCCAGCCTCAGCTACCTAGTGAGACACTCTGCAACTTAGTGAGACTCGGTTTCAAAATAAAGAATAAAAAATAGGGCTGGGGGTATAGCTCGGAGGTAGAATGCCCCTGAGTTCAACTCCCAGTACTGCAAATAAAATGAAATAAAATAAAATAGGTTCTCGCTAGACGACTGAGAGTCTACTCACCAAGGCTTCCCTGCAACCTACAGTCCTCCTGTCTCATCCTCCCAAGTACTGGGATTATAGGTATGCACCACCACGCCTGGCTAATAGCTTTGCTTTCAAAATATTAATCCTTGACACTTAGGAGAGCATGCTGAGAAACAAGGCTACATACTGGGGATTGAACTCAGGGGCATTCTACCTCCGAGCTATACTCTCAGCCCTATTTTTTAATCTTTTGAAACCGAGTCACTAAGTTTTGGAGTGCCTCACTAGGTAGCTGAGGCTGGCCGCGAACCCGGATCCTCCGGTCTCAGCCTCCCGAATGCTGGGATTACAAGTGTGCACCACCACGCCTGGCCAGAATGTGATCTTAATTGTGAGAGAAAAAAAATAAAAGTATCCTATAGAAAGGATCCCCAGATGAAAAAGTAGAGACCCTCTACAAAGAAGTCTACAAAGAAGTAGACTTAACTGAAGGGAATGGGGGGGGGGGGTGGAGCATACTAAGGCACATGATGTACCTACACAATTATATCAAGATCACTCACTGAACTGAACTTGAGAGGGAGGGAGGGCGAGGGAGCGGGGTGGAAATTGGGGATAGGGTCAGATGAGAAATGTGTGCACTTTTGTCTTTATCAATTTGTACCTAACAAAAATGTATAAATACAAAGCACGAATTATTACAATTTTTTAAAAAAAGGATCCTTTAGAAAGGGCATTGGGAATTTTTGAAGTTGCATCTCAATATTTTGAAAGCCATTCCCTTCAGCTCCATAAATTGTTGCTTGCCAAGTATGTATTTGGCGCTCGTCTTTCCCACATAGGGTTTGCCTTGGGGAGTTTTACTGTGTCCCCAGCCTTTCAGGGGAGAAAGGAACCCTGCCTTTACTCTGCTTTACCCACAGAAATGTTTTACAGTTAAGCTTTATGCTTTGCAGTGCGTTTCAAGGCCTTATACCCTGGGCAATCTTATAAGAACCCCCAATTGAGCATCTTGGGTGGAGAAAGCTTTTCTGTAGTAGCCAGAATGATCAATCCTGTGAGCCTCTTGTCAGTCTTACTTCAGGCTTCTAGGATATTTAGATTGGTAGCTATTTTGCCTCTGGCTACTTGGAATGGATGTGTGGAATTTTGTTTTTATATATCAGTTAAATGTTAATTTAATTGCTTGGTGGGTGAGGGTGATCTGGCTCTTTGAGTTGCATGCCAGTGTGAAACAGATGTTCGCCTTCAGCAGGAGGACTGGAAAATTCTCATACCATCCATCTGAACATCCCAACGTGGGACTAACTTGGATAAGCAGTCTTGGTGCGAGACCAAGATCTTTTTTAACTAGAGAATTTTGTGTGTTTCATATGTGTTTTGTATGCAGGCTCAGTGACCTTTCAGATTAGCTAGGAAATAGAAACCAATGTGTAAAAAAAAAATTTATTGCAGAATATGAATATCACTGATCACAGATTTAAGTGTTGCTGTGTATTTACAATATGCTTTCTTTGTCATTAGATCAGTTAGCAAACTCTTTCTGGCCCAGTTAGAATTCTTTTATTTGACTTCATGCAAAAGAAGTGTTATTTATTTATTTATTTATTTATTTATTTATTTATTTATTTATTTATTTATTTATTTTGAGGAGGTTACTGGGGATTGAACCCAGAATTATTCTACCTCCAAGCTATACCCCTAGCTCTTTTCTATGTTGAAACGGGGTCTCGCTAAATTCCTGAGGCTGGTCTTGAACCAGTGATCCTCCTGTCTCAGCCTCCCAAGTACTGGGATTACAGACTGGTGCCACCACGCCCAGCTCTATGAAGTGTTTTCTCTTGGAGGAAACTTTCCCTGCCCCTCCACTCAAAGAAGAATGTCCATTTAAATACCTTCCTTGGCAGAGACGGATGTGGTGGTAAACAGGTTGAGACCGGAGGATTGCTGATTCACAGCCAGCCTCAGCTACTTGGTGAGGCCTTCTGCAACTTAGTGAGATCCTGTTTCAGAATAAAAAAAAGAAAAAAAAATAGGGCTGGTGATGTAGCTCAGAGGTAGAATGCCCCTGGGTTCAATCCCCAGTACCGCAAAAATAAATAAATAAATGCATTTCTTGGATTGGGGATGTAGCTCAGTAGTAGAGCACTGACCTAGCACTGGCCCTGGGTTCGATATCCAGCACCACATAATTAATCAATCAATGTGTTCCTTGAAGCCCATTGGGTGAATAATAAGCATTTACTTATTATATGTCCTAAGCACTTTGCACATATTACTTCCTTTCACTTGACAACCACCTTTAACTATTGTTGGCTCAATTTACAAAAGGGTCAACAAAAGGCATGAATCTATAGCAAGTGGCATTTAAAAAAAAAAATGCTTTTGTCTGATCATCTTCATTCTACGGTTTCAATTACCCATCCTTGTTCAAACCCTGACC
>PVLC010044457.1:0-12133 GCA_004027655.1 Graphiurus murinus | reverse complement strand
TTATGCCATCTGCAGGAAAATGGATGGAGCTATAGAATATCACGTTAAGCAAAATAACCCAGTCTCAAAAAGTCAAAGGTCATATATTTTATCTCATATGTGAAAGTTAGAAAGAAAATGGACTTCATGATAATGAGTGAGACCAGTAAAACAGTGGAAGGGAATTGGAGGAGGAGGAAGGGAAGAGAAATAAAGGGGTATGAGGAAGGAAAGAGACCCAATAATGCTATGTCCACATATGAATGCATCACTAAAGACCTTACTTGGTTGCATAGAGACGGAGGAGGGGGTAGCAGGATCAGCTTAGGAGGGACAGACACCAAGTGATGTTGTGACATTGTGCGTGCATACAAATGTGTCACTTGGAGTTTCACTCTCATGTAAAATTACAATGCACCAATAAAAATTAGTAAGAAAGAGGTAGATGAATAACATGCTGATATGCTAAAAGTTGTACAGACAGAAAAGATCAAGTTTCAGGATATATGTATTATATTTCTTTTTAAAATAATATATATTTCTTTTTAAAAAATATGGATAAGAGTAAGTAACATAAAGGGTTTTCTTCCCTCTTTGGACTCATCTATTAAAAAATAAAACTTAACACGTTATTTAAAAAGAAAAAAGAAAAGGTGCATTTTTTAGTTATCATGTGGTACTGAGTTAATATTAAAAGCAAATATTAGCTGTTAAAAATTGTCAGTGAATCTGAGTTTTAAATAGGAAAGTGGTGCCTGCTGGCACCACTTACTCACGCCTGTAATCTCAGCGCTTGGGAGGCTGAGACAGGAGGATTGAAGCTTTAAGACCGGTCTCAGCAATTCTGCAACCTAGTGAGACCCAGTTTTGAAACAAAAAATAAAGGCTGGAGTATAGCTTGGAGGTAGAATGCCTCTGGGTTCAAGCCCCAATATATACAATATATACATATATAATTAAATTGGAAACTAGTAGATTGAAGAATTGAAAAAGGGGAGTAATTCACGGCATGGGATATTAAAAGTCCTCTTAGGTCACAAATACCAGTATCTGGTTTCAAGGGGCTTTCAAAATGATTTCCTTTTTTATAAACATAATAAGAACATTAAGGCATTTTCATTCAAATTTGATCGGGCTGCAGGGAGGTGGGGTGGAGGCAGAGCCCATGATTGATCCTGGACTTTCCAGGGAACTCTGCTCTTACATGGTGTCTGCATTTACAGAAAAGAACGTGCAGGCCTCATCCAAGTGCCTGTATCCTATTCAGATCCATAGGAAAAAAATTTTTTACTTATTGTGCAGCATAGTTTTCAGGGCTGCTCCAAAGACAGATTTTCAATATTAAAAAAAAAAATACTTCAAGGTCATTTGGAGATAGAAAATTTATCTCATCGATGGACAATTGTAGACTTTGCTCTATTTGGTAATAGAAATATAACTGAGGGTTATTAAATCAGGTGTGTTTTTTTTTTTTTTTTTTTTTTTTTTTTTTTTTTTTTTTTTTTTTTTTTTTTTTTTTTTTTTTTTTTTTTTTTTTTTTTTTTTTTTTTTTTTTTTTTTTTTTTTTTTTTTTTTTTTTTTTTTTAGTTTATCTCTATGGTTGTGTATAAAAGCAAATGAAGCAAATGAAACCTGGGGATAGAATCAGGTGGGCACATTGTTGGTACAAGTCTAGGTTTAAATTTATACAAGAGTTTGATGTTCCAAAGGTCTGAGTAGGATTTTGAAGTACAAGATCCCAGTTTCAACTGTGTCTGATAATGCTGGATGTTATCTCTTCTTTACCCCATTCTAAGTTTCCTCAAGACTCTCCAAATACTCTACTCACAGATACTGCCACATTGCATTGCTATTATCTAGCATATAGTCACTTCTTCCTCTGGACTGTATGTTCCTAGGGACAAGGGACCATTAGTGGATGTCTTGTACCAACAGATGGAGCACAGCACCTGACTCCCGGGATACAAAGGGAGTACCTGCTAAACGGCCATGGTGGCCAACCTCTGCATTTTATCAAAGCATAAAGTAGCATCCCTAGATATTTCCTATCAAATGAAAAAGAAAATTTTCTCAAAGCAGCAGCATTTCGAAACAGAAAATGCTGTCTTTCTTACAAAGGAGTAGTTTTGGGTTTTTTTTGTTTTTTTTTTTTCGGTACTGGGGATTGAACTCAGGGGCATTCTACCTCCGAGCTATACCCCCAGCCTTATTTTTTATTCTTTATTTTGAAACAGGGTCTTACTAAGTTGTGAAGTGCCTCACTGGGTAGTTGAGGCTGGCCTCGAACCCGGATCCTCCGATCTCAGCCTCCCAAATGCTGGGATTACAAGTGTGCACCACCACACCCAGTGTGGAGTAGTTATTCCTGCTCCTGATGCCATTTTGCTTTGCAGAAAGAAGAGATGAACTTATATTTTTAAATGAGTATGAACAAAGCTTTAATTAGAGGACAGAAACTATGAAAAGTATTGAGAACAAGATCTGGTTATTTATCTCTCCTTAATGAGTTAAGATTGGTTGGACAGTATTATATAAGAAAAACTGGCAGGAGGGGCCTATAAGGAAGGGGGATGTATTGTTCTTGCTTGAGGTCAGGGAGGGCTTCGCAAAAGATGATTCTGGGGTTTTAAAAGATGAATAGTGATTTCTAGGCAATCTGAGAAGGCGTGAAGAATCACTTCCAGCAGAATGTATGCCAAACTGACATCTCCTTTCCTAATGATTTTAAAAATGAAGACCAGGAGATGGATTGAAGAGGTTAAAGGAGCTTAGAGAGGCCCATGAAAGAAAATCGTTTTGAGAAAGAAATTAGAAAAGACAGGAGACTATTATAATGAAGTCCCAGGTGAGAGGCAAATGATCTCCAGACAATCTGGCCTCTGTGACACGATGACTGTGTTCCCAAATGCCACATGATGTCCGAGGCAGTGTCAGCATTGTCCAGCCTGAGGAGTCCTGGATCTAGAAAAGGATGTGAAAACAGACCAATGGCCAAAGTTTCTCATACTGAGAGGCTTCCTGACCAAGAGACACACACACGACCTGAGTGCTACCTTCTTCCTCATTGAAGAGGGTGACTGACCTTGCTTCTGGGGTCGCTAAAGCAAAGAAATGCATTAGAAATAGAGGATCTGAGCTGGGCATGGTGGTGTATGCTTGTAATCCCAGTACTGGGGAGGCTGAGACAGGATGATCACAGGTTTGAGACCAGCTTTGGCAACTTAGTGAGACCATTTCGTAATAGAAAATAAAATCGGGTTGGACCTGAACTCAAGACTTCATATACTAATTCTATCACTATTAATCAAAAGAACAAAAAAAATCTCTTCAGAGTTAATATTTTTTAAATTTATAAAACAAATAGAGTTATTTTCAGGCAGTGACTATGGAACTTAAATGTGGTGATGTATGTCAAAAAACTGTTTTAAGCCGGGCGTGGTGGTCCACGCTTGTAATCCCAGCATTCGGGAGGCTGAGACCAGAGGATCCGGGTTCGCGGACAGCCTCAGCTACCTAGTGAGGCACTCCGCAACTTAGTGAGACTTGGTTTAAAAATAAAAAATAAAAAATAGGACTAGGGGTATAGCTCGGAGGTAGAATGCCCCTGAGTTCAATCCCCAGTACCACACACACACACACACACACACACACACACACAAACAAAAAAAACAAAAAAAAAAAACAACTGTTTTAATTTAAATTATCTAAATATATTGTTACTTTTTTTGAGAGGTCACATGGAAATGGAAGAATGTAGAGGAATGAAGCTTGGCTTGGTGGTGAACACTTGTGATCCTAGTACTTGGGAGGCTGAGACAGGAGGATCGCAGGTTTGGGGCCAGCCTCAGCAACTTGTAAGGCCCTCTGCAACTTAGTGAGACCCTGTTTTAAAGAATAAAATTGGGTTGGGAGGTAGAATGCCTCTGGGTTCAATCCCCATTACCATAAATAAATAAATAAATAAATAAATAAATAAATAAATAAATAAATAAATAGAAAATAGAGGAATCAGCAAAGATATTGGGACAGGAGGACTAAGACTAGCTTTCTAAACCTTTACGCCATGCTGTACATTTCAAAGATAATTCAAACCTCATAATTTTAATTGTCAGTGACCCTAAATAACAAAGTAGAAGGAAACAGGCGATACAATTAATGTATCTTATTTGTAATAAGGGATAGTTCCCCAAAAGATATGTCTATGTCCTAGTATCTAGAATCTATGAACATGATCTTCTTTGGGAAAGTCTTTGCAGATGTAACTTAAGGATCTTGGGATGAGATCATCCTGGATTAGCGAAGTGGGTCACAAGTCCAATGACGAGTGTCTTCATAAGAAACACACACAGAGAAGAGAACGTGATATGAGCCTGCAGGAAGAGATTGGAAGGTGCAACCTCAGGTCAAGGCACACCAAGGATTGGCAGAAGTCTCTAGATGCTAGGAAAGGAGTGGGACAAATCTTTCTAAGTCCTGCAGAGGAACTGCAGCTCTGCAGATACCCTGGTTCAAGACTTCTGGCTTCCACTACTGTGGGAGAATAAATTTTCCCCAAGCTCATGTTAATTGGTTACACTGTCTCTGTGAACCTAATACATTTAACCAACTATCCAAAATACTATTGTTTACTTATTAAAGCTGGGCGTGTTGGTGAACACTTTGGGAGGCTGAGACAGGAAAATTGTAGGTTCGAAGTCAGCCTCAGCAACTTAGCGAGACCCTCAGCAACTTAGTGAGATCTTGTTTCAAAGTAAGTAAATAAATAAATAAATAAATAAATAGAGCTTAGGGTGTAACTTGGAGGTAGAAGGCCCTTGGGTTCCACCTTTAGTACTAAAGATAAAATAAAATAGCTTTTTTTTTTTTAAATAAAAAATTACCAGCCGGCCGTGGTGGTGCACACTTGTAATCCCAGCATTTGGGAGGCTGAGATGGGAGGATCTGGGTTCGCAGCCAGCCTTAGCACTCAGCAACTTAGTGAGACCCTGTTTCAAAATAAAGAATAAAAAATAGGGCTGGGGGTATAGCTCAGAGGTAGAATGCCCCTGAGTTCAATCTCCAGTACCCCCCCCCACACACACACACACACAAATCAATGAAATTATGTCTGTTCCAAATCTTTGGATTCTGATGAGTATCTCCTACCCGCAGTACTTCTTGTCTTCTCAAGTGTTCATGGTGTGACTGGGAGCTCCCACCCCGGACAGCTCGGCCACAGCCTCTTGATAACTGAGAACAGTGTTGAGCGTTCTGAGCTGCCAGCGACAACTCTGTGGTGTAGCGGACACTTTTCTGTCCGTTCCGCTCGCCCACAAAGCTGACAAATAGCTCTGAAAAGGTTTTCCTTTCCAACCTTACCTTTCCATCAGCAGATAAAGAAGGAAGCATCGCCGTCATGAGAAACACCACCAGGGGGAGGAAAGCCATGGCTGGAAACTGAGTCAAAGCAAACAAAGGACTTCGTTGAAGTAAGGGGTTCATGGGACTCAGAGGAGAAAACCGCTGGAATGATCAAAGCTATCCCAAGGGACTGGTGATTCCCAAATTCATGAACGGGAGAAAAGAGAAGCATTGCCCTAGGGTGCCAGTAGAATCACCATGGAGACAACTTTTCCTCTAAGAGCGACAATAAAAAATAGACTGCAGAACTGGGCTGATGTCCTTGAGGTTAGGCAAATACGACAAATACTACCTTCTTTCTTCAAAGTTCTCTGGCCCTTTGTGCTTCAAAAACAAATGTGCAAAATACCACTTCCTTCATTCATGTTTATTATCGATCCCAGCTTTTTCTGGGAGTTATTTTTAGTGTGTACCATCTATTGATTAGGCATTCTCTATGAAATTACACCATATTTTTCAGTGTTCTATTAAAGATAGTTCTATTGTGGTTGTTTCAAGATCACAAGTATGAGAGTTAGTTATATAATTTCATAACCACTAAAATTATTTCAGCAACAAATTGATATTTTTGTGTAAGAGGGATGTAATTTGATTTCTCAAATTTGAAAGTTTTATTAAAATCATTCTCAGTGAAGATTTGTCAAAAATTCAAAACCACAGATAAGTTTATTGAATATATCATTTCACCCTTGGCTATATAAAAATGAATGATATAATAAAATATCCACCTTAAAATAATAAGTACTTACTGTTGGTCTCATAGCAAAACGAAAAATATTTGTTTTATCTGTAGGAAGAAGAAGGTGGAGAGAGAGGTTAGGGCAGAATATTTGCCAGAATCCTACCAATAGTCTCAGATCTTACTGCCACTTGTATGGTATTGCTTTGACGTTATTTCGTTACCACATACTTTTTGTGTGTGTGCATGGTAATGGAGATTGAATTCAGGACATTCTACATTCTACTTCTGAGCTGTACCCCTAGTCCTTTTTTTATTTTTATTTTTTTTATATTGAAAGAGTCTTACTAAGTTGCAGGGGGCTTCACTAAGTTGCTGAGGTTAGCAGCTTAGTTTGATTGAAACTACAATCCTCTGGTCTCAGCCTCCCAAGTACTGAGATTACAGGTGTGTGCCAGCAGGCCTGACTATTTTATCCCTTTAAACCCACATTCATACACAGTTGAAAATTTTGCTTCTATTTTTTTCTTTGCTACTTACTCATGGAAAAGTTCTGTGCCCTTTCTTGCAGGTGTGAATGCCCTTTCTTGCAGGTGTTAAGAACAGGATGACGTGGTTCTCCTGGGTGCTTATTGGAGGAGCATGGTGTATGGTTTCATAATCCTAGAACAGGGATGCATAACATTTTAAATAAAGATGTAAAGAAAATCCTTACAGGTTGTATCTATAATTTAAAACCCGACTCAGTTGCTTAGTATTGCTCTCTAATACCTTCATATATTTATGATTTTAGCATTAGAACTATAATCTCCCTCTGAGGTCTCATTGTGTTTCAAAGTCTTAATATTTCCTTCGTACACTAACAAAAAAGTGGACTTAAGGATGTTCAGTAACTGTCGTTTGGCCACCTTCCTCGGAACACTACGGCCTGTATCCAAGAGTCTTGATCCCATATTTAGGACTCCAACATATATGTACACTCTTAACTGTTTAAAATATACTTTTTCTCTTTTGTGGAACTGGGAATGGAGCCCAGGGGCATGGTACCTTTGAGCTCCAAATCATGTCCCTCTCTTTTTCTTTAGTTTTAAAACAGAGTCTCACTAAGTTGTTGAGGACCTGGCTAAGTTCCTGAGGCTGGCCTTGATCCCTCAATCCCTCTCTCTCGGCCTCCCAAGGGCTGTGATGCCAGGCCTGTGCCACTACTCAGGCTCAAAATACAATTTTTGTAAGTAGTTTCCCACACAGTGACTGTTGTCTGCACTGCATGGATTTAGGGTCACAATTTCTAACTCCTCCTTTTTTGTTTTTCTTTGTCCTAGAAGCCAATAGATGACAGAGAGCTCAGCAGAGTTAAAGACCCCAAATCTAGTTGCTATATTTGTTTCTTCTTCTAACTGCACATTCACAGGAAACTAAAGTCCTTAATTTGAGCTCAGCAGGAGGCCAGATTTAGAAATGACTTTAGGCTTTTGCTGTGACTCATAGGAGTCATGTAAATGGAAGATTTATCTTCTAAGGTAGGCAAAGCCTCTCAATAGGCTGAACACAGGAGAGCACTTGACAGCTTCTGGGCTCAGAGCTGAGCCCAAAAACCTTAACCTGGTGAAGCCGCCTCTCCTCTCAGATCGTTCTCTCTTCTGTCTTCACCCCCCTCCCCAGCTCCCCCCACCCCACGCTCGACCTCAGCCATTTCCAATTACCCTGGCTCCAGAGCCCAGATCTTGGTGCTGAAGGGCTGGAGCCAGAGGCCAGCTGCCTTAACTGGCTGCTGTTGGCGGCAACTGTCCACTCCCCGAGCCGCCGCGTGGGGGCGACGTCACCGGGCTTTATTGCCTCAGAATTAGGCCAGCTGAGAGGCTAAGTGGGCGGATTTTGTCCACCCTTTGCCCATCCCCCTTTACGGAGGTTAGTCCTACACGTTTTTCCCTTGGGGAAGCGGAGTTCTGGTTTTCTCTTTATTACCATTTGGTAAGGAATGTTAGCATACCTGAGCAGTACTAGGAGACACAGTAAGAAGAGGGGAGAAACGAAAGAAAAAAAAAAGGAGGTGTTCTCCTTTGGACAAGATCGCTGGAATTAATGGGGTGCATAGCTTAAAAGGCAAATTGGAAAAGGCCACAAATGGTTTGTTGTACTGCACTCCGAGTTGCCTAAAGTTGGGAGTTTGTAGGTTGGCTAATAAACGATTTTTGGTAACTGTCTTGTGGTCAGAAAGTTCAAGAAGATTAACAGGAACTGCTCCTTTAGGAAAATTCTGAGAATTCCCACTTTTGCGTCCACAGTAGGGCTCCACAGAGGAGCTTTTCCTGTGTAGACAGTGGTCCACTTCCTATCCGCAGTGTAAGGCCTCCGGACACTGCCCACTTGTGAGAAGCAGCCCATAGCCCTGTCTCATGAGTCACTACCAGCCACACCATCCACTGGCCACTCTTGATTTTCTCCTATCGCAAGCCAGACCACAGTGGCAGAGTACACTGCAGGAGCAGTCTAGACATTTTGGTTCCTCCTGCTGCCCCCATCTGTACACCAAGCATTTTCAGGTATGCTAGATACTGGAGCAGCCCCCTTGGGGTGGAAAGGCAATTTCATAGGTAATCGGACCAAGAATGTCCACACCCCAGGAATCGATAAAACTTTTGGAGATGGCATTACATTGTTCTAAATATGCAAGCAATTTACTTAGGGTGGACTGCAATAGGCTGTCCACCCACCCTTTAGGAGCAGGCCAGGTTGATCTTGGTCAGTGTCTCCACCTGTAGTAAGGCATTGTACACCTCGAAGACGGTGACAAAGGAGTGTGTCTAGTTTTAGCTCCCTTCCAGAGCTGTGACCCCAAACCCTGAGGCACCTTTGTCTTTGTTGTTTTTGCCAAAGAGCCCAGCTCATGCCATCTGCTCCACAGGTGACGTCTAACTGCATTGCCCGGTAGAGAGAGGCCCAGAGCCTGCACCTGAGCTCTCACCATTTTTGCCTTTTCAAATGCCTCCTGCAGAGGAACATCATGTCGCATGTTAGATTCATTAGTTGATCCGTCGAGTGAATGTAGTAGGCATTGAGACAGATGAAGAGGGAAACCCAGCCAGTAACTGAGGTGCCATGCAAAATCACATAGCTCCTCTAGGCTTTTGTATGGGATACAAGGAATGTTTGCCTTTTCTCCCACACTGCGCCCAGAGTCAAACACACATCTTACCCAACCAAACCACCCCCAGGAACTTCATTCAGTTTATCTTGGGCCCTGATTCTTCTTGGGATTGACAGCCCAATCCCTCCTGACTTGGCGAGCACACAATTGCTCTATCTATGCTGCCTTATGAGCATAATCTTCACCAGTTAGCATGACATCAACAAGAAAGCAGACCCAGGCAAGGTCTGCAGAGAAGGAGAAGAGAGAGGGGTCACAGCAGCAAGCACGTGCGCTTCCTCTCCCCTCCCGCCACCTGTGTGGGGCACTCTGCAGCCTGCACTGTGCTCCCTGCCTGTGACTATAGAGGGCTGTTGATGGTGTCAGGGTTGTCACCACTCCAGAGACCTTTTGTGCGCACACACAAAAGGTCTGGTGTGGTGAAAAAGAGGTGTGGTGAGAGTCAGTCCGCCCGCCAGCTCCCATGTGAGACCTGTGGGCGGATGCACACTCCAAAGTCCTTCAGTCTGTGCTCCCGGGGACCTGGTAAATGTCCGAGCTAAGGTGCATTCCCAGAACACCTCTGAGAGTAGCGGAAGCGGTAGTCTTGTGCTGGAAGGTTCTGTGGGAACCAAGCCAAGCCCTACGTGAAACCACATGTGCCTGGTCTCCTTCCTCGTCACAGAGGGCTGGACCACTGACCTCCAAGCCCTGTCCCCATCAAAGCCATACTCCCCCTGCCTACACCTCTCAGTAGGCTTGTCTCACACACACACACACACACACACACACACACACACACACCCTTCACTACTCTCTCACATTCTCACATTGCCACCTCCCATGCGGTCACTGTAGCGAGGTGTCCCCAGGGACCCTGAGTTGTGATTGTTCCATGTGTTCTGATACTCAGAGCGGGTTAGACCCCAGCAGTAGGAACTTCTCAAGATGACTCCTGCTCATCGCACATGGGGTGCTTGCAGAGTGACATATTGCTCACCTGTTGTTCAGGAGGAGCCCCTTTCAGATCAAACCCCACTCTGGGCTTCAAGCTCCTAAGAACTTCGGGTTACTCCTGCAGTTTGGACTGTTGGACCGCTGGGCTGCAATCATTGTCCTGGCTTGCTTGGTGCTCCAAGCTGCCCCTGCCCCAGCCAGGGCCAGAACAAAATCACGGCGTAACCTAGATGTAGGTATGTGTGCTCGGGGTTGCCAATTGCTTTCTACTTTTCTCTGAGTTGCTTTTCCACTTCTCCATGCTCTTCAGGTTTCCCTTCTCTTCTTTATTGGTGCCCAGAGTTCTTTCTCTCTTCCTGCCTCTGGAATACATTTTCCCCTTCATTGCTCTGACAGGTAGGTTCCTGCTCTAGTAGAATTAGTGTTCTCATAAGAGACACCAGAATACTTTTTTTTCTTTCTCTTTCTCTCCTTCTCTCCTCTATCCCCCCTCCCTCCACACATACGTGTAGGGAAGAGGTCATGTGAGGACACAGTGAGCAGGTGATTATTTGGAAGCCAGGAAGCATGGACCAGGACCTAAGCATGCTGGCATTGTGATCTTGTGCATCTAGCTTTTAGAACTGTGATAAATCATATTTCTATTTTTCAAGGCCATGTATTCTATAGTATTTTGTTATATTGACTGGCCAAACTAATGTACATTCTCATCTCTAATATCTGAAGACTAGGTTTTTTTTTTAATTAATTAATTTTTTTTGCAGTACTGGGGGTTGAACTCAGAGGCATTCTACCCAGCCCTATTTTTATTCTTTATTTTGAAACAGGGGCTCACTAATTTGCGGAGTGCCTCATAGGTAGCTGAGACTGGCCTCGAACCCGGATCCTCCAGTCTCAGCCTCCCAAATGCTGGGATTACAAGCGTGCACCACCACGCCCGGTTAGGTTATTTTTGAATGAGTTCCAAGGTCTAGAAGTTGCAGGAATTTAAAATCAGGATCTACTGATATGCTGTCTAGTGGGTGTGTTAAAGCAAGGACAGAGACAGTGGGTTACTGCTGGCCACCATCCAGCACCCATATCTCAAATCAGCTTCATTTTTCTCATGGATATATGAGATCACTTTATGAGATATTTTGTGGTATTTTAAGGAAAGGGCCAGGGAACATTTTGTTGCATAGTGGTATTGATGACTTTGGAGTGTAGTGTCTGGGAATGCATAACATTATGAATCTCCTAGTCATAAAAGTAGCACCTCACCCCCTGCCTCCTGAAAAACTAATCATCAGTGGTTCATCTTCACACGGAAGATACTCTTTTCTGCAATTTCTATAGTTATGCACAAATTCGGGGTGCCCACCCAAGGATGATCACTTTACACAGAGTAATGCAAAAGCAAGAAGGAGAGTTATTGCTAACTCGAGTTAGGGCGCGAGCCTCATCCAGCGCAGTGGAATCGTGGCGCCGACCCCGACTCTGGCTTTGTTCAGCATTTTATAGGGGGTTTACATAGGTGGGAAACTTTTTGCGCATACAGGAAAGATAACACAGAAAAGACAGGGGGATTGGTGGAGCCCCGTTGCCAGGGTTAGGATGAGCTACAGGAATGATGAGGATTGACTTACTCCCTAGGGCAGGCTCATGATGAGCTGGCCAGCAGGGGGAATTTTCTCTGATTGGCCACCCTAGTGCAGGACTGAGAGGGGCTGTTCTGTTTTGGGAAGGGAGGGAGCTGTCCTGTTTCTGGAAGGGAGGGAGCTGTTCAGCTTCCGGGAAAACCGAAACCTAGGCCTATTATCCTAATTTAGACCTGTTATGTTCTCATCCAATTTCCCGGACTGTTACATCAATGCCCTACATAGTGAGCCTACATTATGTAATTAAAGTAATTTACAGAGGCCAAAACCTTGATTAAAAAGAGATTAATTATTAACTCTCGGAAGTGCTTCTGAATTTGCTAAAACCAATTATGTCACTTACTCTTTTTTTTT
>PVLC010044456.1:0-12137 GCA_004027655.1 Graphiurus murinus | reverse complement strand
AAAAAAAAAAAAAAAAAAAAAAAAAAAATACTAAATCTAGCCAGGCATGGTGGTACACTCTTGTAATCCCAATACTTGGGAGGCTGAGACCAGAGGATCTGGGCTCGCAGCCAGCCTCAGCTACCTAGTGAGGCCCTCTGCAACTTAGTGAGACCCTGTTTCAAAATAAAGGATAAAAAATAGGACTGGGGGTATAGCTTGGAGGTAGAATGTCCCTGGGTTCAATCCCCAGTACTGCAAAAAACAAAACAAAAAACACGGATCTAAATCAAACACTGAATCTAAAGTAGGGAAAAAACTTATTAGACTCCTAGGTTATAAATATTCACATACTAAAATTGTTTTCCACTTGAATAATTCAAATTTAAGTTTTAAGGTCTTTCATAAAAGTGAAATAAGTAAATATGTGATTACTGACCTCAAAATAATGTAATTTTAAAAAAGAAAACTTTGAGCCAGGTGTGGTGGGGTGCACACTTTGTGTGTGTGTGTGTGTGTGTGTGTGTGTGTGTGTGTGTGTGTGTGTGTTACTGGGAATTGAACTCAGGGGCAATCTACCTCTGAGCTCTACCCTCAGCCCTATTTTTTATTCTTTATTTTGAAACAGGGTCTCACTAAGTTGCGGAGTGCCTCACTAGGTAGCTGAGGCTGGCCGCGAACCGGGATCCTCCAGTCTCAGCCTCCCAAATGCTGGGATTACAAGCATGCCCCACCACGCCCGGCTCCAGTGGTACACACTTGTAATCCCAATACTTGGGAGGCTGAGACAGGAGGATCTGGGTTTGCAGCTAGCCTCAGCTACTTAGTGAGGCCCTCCACAACTTAGTGAGACCTTGTTTCAAAATAAAGAATAAAAAAAAAAAAAAAAAAATAGGACTGGGGGTATACCCGGGAGGTAGAATGCCCCTGAGTTCCATCCCCAGTACTGCAAAATAAATAATTAATAAATAAATAAGTAAATAATAAAAATAAATAGATACATAAAATAAACCAACTCTTAAAAAAACTTTGGGCCGGGCGTGGTGGCGCATGCTTGTAATCCCAGCATTCGAGAGGCTGAGACCAGAGGATCCGGGTTTGCAGCCAGCCTCAGCTACCTAGTGAGGCACTCCACAACTTAGTGAGACTCGGTTTCAAAATAAAGAATAAAAAATAGGGCTGGGGGTATAGCTCAGAGGTAGAACGCCCCTGAGTTCAATCCCCAGTACCGGGGGGAAAAAAAAAAAAAAAACTTTGGTAGAATGTACATATGCAAATAGCTATATTTTAAAAGAGATTTGGGCCGGGCGTGGTGGCGTACGCTTGTAATCCCAGCATTCAGGAGGCTGAGACTGGAGGATCCGGGTTCGCGGCCAGCCTCAGCTACCTAGTGAGGCACTCCGCAACTTAGTGAGACTCAGTTTCAAAATAAAGAATAAAATAGGGTTGGGAATATAGCTTGGAGGTAGAATGCCCCTGAGTTCAATCCCCAGTACTGCAAAAAAAAAAAAAAAGTAAAAGATTTGGAAATTTCTATACTCATTCAAAGATAAAGCCACAGAAGCTTTTATATCATTTATTTGGGGTCCTAAGGATGGAACCTAGGGCCTCTTGCATGCTAGACAAGCTTCTACAATTGAGCTACATCCCCAGTCCTCAGAAGATTTTTGGAAATCATTATTTAAAAATTGTCTTCAGAGCCAGACGTGGTGGCACACACTGGTAATCCCAGCATTCGGGAGGCTGAGACCAGAAGATCCAGGTTCACAGCCAGCCTCAGCTACCTAGTGAGGCCCTCCGCAACTTAGTGAGACCCTATTTCAAAATAAAGGATAGAGCCGGGCGTGGTGGCGCACGCTTGTAATCCCAGCATTCGGGAGGCTGAGACCGGAGGATCCGGGTTCGCGGCCAGCCCCAGCTACCTAGTGAGGCACTCCGCAACTTAGTGAGACTCGGTTTCAAAATAAAGAATAAAAAATAGGGCTGGGGGTGTAGCTCGGAGGTAGAATGCCCCTGAGTTCAATCCCCGGTACCGCAAAAAAAAAAAAAAAAAAAAAAATAAAGGATAAAAAATAGGGCTGGGGGTGTAGCTCGAAGGTAGAATGCCCCTGAGTTCAATCCCCAGTACCTAAAAAAAATAAAAATAAAAATTGGGCTGGGGGTGTAGCTTGGAGGTAGAATGCCTCTAAGTTCAATCCCCAGTACCACACACACACAAAAAAAATTGTCTTCAGAGACCATAAAGTGAAAATAATAATAGTAATGTATATATCTCAGGGGGTTGTGAGATTTTAAAAAGTTAAAATACTAGAAAAGTGCCTGAGACCATATGCATTATATAAACATTAGCTGCTGCTGTTGTCCCCATTATCCTAGTCATCATTGTCTAAAGAGTATCCTCTTGGTTTACACACACACCTCCCCTTCTGACCAAGAACAGCACCTGCAGCTTCCATAGCAGTCACCACCACTCCTGAGGGAGCCCCTTCCTGCTCCCTCCTTACCGTCTTTGCTAGGTCTTGAAGGTGTGCTAAGTCACTGGCCTTTGTAGACTTGAGAGCATTTAATTCATTCTGTTTCATTTCTGTGTCCTTATCAAATTTCTCCATCCAGAACTCTAGCTTCTCTTCAAGTTTCTATTTGGAAAGAACATTAAAGCGTGGCTTCCATCAGACACAATATGTCATTTATATAAGGTTCAAGAACAAGAACAAGCAAAACTTTTTTTTTTGGCAGTACTGGAAATTGAACCCAGGGGCATTCTACCTCCAGGATACATCCCCAGCCCTATTCCCTATTTTTCTTTTTTATTTTGAAACAGGATCTCACTAAGTTGCAGAAAGCCTCACTAAGTAGCTGAGGCTAGCCTCGAACCTGATCCTTCTATCTCAGCCTCCCAAATACTAGGGTTACAAGCATGCGCCACTATGCGTGGCTAAGAACAAGCAAAACTTTTCTACAATGACAAAAGTCAGAAGAGTGGTTACTCATGTGGGGATGATTGGGTTACTAGCTGGGAATGGGGCATGAGAGAGCCCTCAGGATGCTGAAAATGTCGTCTGTATCTCTCTGGGTGGTAGTTACATGGGTGCATATACGTAAATGTCATACTACACGTACTCACCATTTGTGCACTTTACTGTGTGTTACTCAATTTAAAAATAAGAGGAAGAGGGTCTTCCAGATGTCTGGGTAAAGAAAGTTACAATGAAAAGGAAAGAAAGAAAAAGTAGAAAATTCTGAGCCAGGCGTGGTGGCGCATGCTTATAATCCCAGCATTTGGGAGGCTAAGACTGGAGGATGCAGGTTCGTGGCCAGCCTCAGCTACCTAGTAAGGCACTCCGCAACTTAGTGAGACCCTGTCTCAAAATAAAGAATAAAAAATAGGGCTGAGAATATAGCTCAGAGATAGAATGCCCCTGAGTGCAATCCCCAGTACTGCAAAAAAAAAAAAAAAAAAAAAAAAAAAAAAAAAAAAAAGGCTGAAGGATAAGGAATATTAGGTGTCTCTCTTTGATTAGCAGCACTAAAGACTAGTCAAGAAAGATGCAATGTCATCAAAATTGTAAAAGAAAATCAATATGAATCTAAGATAATATCCCTAGCCAAACTAGCTTTGAGTATCAGGTAAGAAACATGATATCTAGTCTTGGAAAGTTATTCAGAGGTGCACTGTCACAAGAGAAAATAAAAGAGATATGAGTAACAGAGAAGCCAGTAAAATGTATAATTAAGCTATATATGATTCTTTTGGTAATAAATCATAATCTGGTAGGAAAGTCCAAGGGTAGGCAGTAGAATCCAGTGGAAGAGCTCAGGCTCTGAAGGCAGGTTGCCTAGGCTCATTCGCACCTCTGCCTCTCAAGTTTACGCAAATTCTCTAATCCAGCCTGACATGGTGGCACACCCCTCTAATCCCAGTACTTGGGAGGTTGAGACAGGAGAATTGCAGTTTCAAGGTCAGCCTCAGCAAGTAGACTCTCATCAACCTAGCAAGACCCTGTTTCAAAAATTTAAAAAAATATCTGGGGGTATAGCTCAGAGGCAGAATTGCCCCTGGGTTCAATCCCCAATACCCCTCCACCCCCCCACACACACACAAAACACTTTAGCAATTTTTAAAAACTTCCTTAATTTAATAAAATGTATATATTAGGAACCTACAGAGTAAACCTCATGCTCGATGATAAAATAAAAGATACTCCTCATTTGTGCCAATCATCAATGTATTGCCTCTGGACTCCAAATTCATCCTTCACTGTCTTGCTGTGTTAAACTGGACACCTGCAGTGAACATTTCTTTGGCTGCCTAGCCAGATGTTAAATTCTGTCAGTAGAGGACATTCGAGGATATAACAAAAAGGCTTCTCTCCACAGTTTCCCTTGTTCTTTGGGCATGCCGTTTTGTGGGACGCATGTGGCACGCTCATGGCTCTCATTCCCCAACATGCTTTACTGATACCACAGGAAGAGGATTCCTGTTTGTCAGACACATTAGGACCAGATAAGGTCGATCCCAAGAACTTAAAGATGACTCACCACCTGCAAATCTACTAATGTATTTTTGCACTATTCATATATTCAAGGAGGAAAAAATATACTATCTCAATGGAGAAAAAAATCATCTCATAAAATTGAGTACACATGATTTTTAAATTTTCATTTTAAAGATTTTTTATTGGTGTGTGAGGTTTATACGTAATAGTGGAATTGATTGTTATGTATTTGGATGTGCACATAACATGATTTGGTCAGTTTCCTTCCTCAGTAACTCCTCTTTCCCTACTTTTGTGTTTTGTGGAAAGTCAAAGTGAGCAACATCTCTGTAAAGCATATTATGAGAAGGAGCAGGAGAACTGACATGGCCCTGATGGGAGGCTGTGAAGGTACTCTGGGGGCCCTACCAGGTAAAGGCAAACTGATTCTACTGGGACTTTTCTAATTAGTTTGGAGACAGGAGGCTTTAAGCAGGTTAACAGCTACATACCAGGAACCATTTGCTCCAGTAGATACTATGTATTTTTTATTTTGAAATAGGGTCTCACTAAATTGCTGAGGCTACCCTTGATCCTCCTGTCTCAACCTCACAGGTACGAGGATTACAGGCGAGCACCACCACACCTGGCATATAAATGGATTGTGTGTGTGTCACTGAGGATTGAACCCAGGTAGAAGGCTCCTGGGTCCCAGCGCCACAAAAAATTAAAATAAATAAGGCCAGGCATGGTGGCGCACGCTTGTAATCCCAGTACTTGGGAGGCTGAGACAGAAGGATCACAGGTTCACCACCAGCCTCAGCTACTTAGTGAGGCTCTCTGCAAGTTAGTGAGACCCTGTTTCCAAATAAAGAATTAAAAATAGGGCTGGGGGTGTAGCTCAGAGGTAGAATGCCCCTGGGTTCCATCCCTAGTACCAATAAATTAATTAATTCGGGGCATGAAAAAGTTCTGGTAGCACACCTGCTGCTCTTTTCTAAGGAACAGTTCGATCTCCATATGAATTCGGTTCTCTTCTTCAGTTTTCATCCTTATTTTCTGCAAAAACAAAAATCAAATATCAGGAGCTTCCTCTGGCGAGACTGGGAACCAGAGGTTCTGGAGTGGCAGGTGGAGCCCCGCAGCATCAGCACAGCGTTCCTTTTTGAGTGGCGCTCCCAGGCACGCCACGGCATTGCTCCAGAGCTGCAGTTTGGTTCCAGTGACTCCATACATGTTCACAAACACTGCAGAGTCACATGCTGGCCCTGTGCTAGGTAAAGCAAGGGCCCAGAGTAGACGAACCACAATTCTAACCTGGAAAATGATATCAATTTAAGGAGAATACAATGCTTCAAGGGCACAAGGATCTTAAGCCTTAGGTAATCCCACAGTGAAAGAAACAGTGTGTTGGCAAAGTCAGGAGTACCACCTGGAAAGTGAGCTTTCACATAAACAGAGGTCTCGGTGAAAGGAGTCCTGCACACACAGGGCACCCTCTAGTGATGGCTGCCTCCTGCTGGCCTGCTGGCCTGCTGGCCCTTTTTTTGTTTTTTTGTTTTTTTTTGTGGTACTGGGGATTGAACTCAGGGGCATTCTACCTCTGAGCTACACCCCCAGCCCTATTTTTTATTCTTTATTTTGAAACAGGGTCTCATTAAGTTGCGGAGTGCCTCACTAGGTAGCTGAGGCTGGCCGCGAACCCGGATCCTCTGGTCTCAGCCTCCCGAATGCTGGGATTACAAGCGTGCGCCACCACACCCGGCTGCTGGCCCTTTTTTTAACCGGGCCACCTTCCTACTTTAATGAATGTCCACCTATCAGAATATTTAAGACCTCAGTTAGACTTTTGTTTTCAATCTCAAGTGTTGGGGATTGATAGATGGAGGAAAATCTACCTCTCCCTCCTCTTTTTTTTGGGGGGGGGCACTAGGGGTTGAACCCAGTGGCATTCCACCTCCGAGTTACACCCCCAGCCCTATTTTTTATTCTTTATTTTTGAAACAGGGACTCGATAAGTTGCAGAGAGCCTCACTAAGTAGCTGAAGCTGGCCATGAACCTGTGATCCTCCTGACTCAGCCTCCCAAGTACTGGGATTACAAGTGTGCACCACCATGCCCGGCTTTTACCTCCGCTTTTGTTAGCTGAGACAATATCAGGACAATTCAAATGGCATCTGCCTGGTTTTGTTTTGGTTTAGTGCTGGGGATCGAACCCAGGGCTTGGTACAGCAGGCTAGGCAATGGGTGTACCACTGCCTACACCTCTAGCCTGCCCGGTTCTTTCCTAAAGTAGCAGTAAGTACCTCAATCTCTTCCAGCAGGAGTTCCTCTGTTTTGTTACATTTTTTCTGGGTCTGGGAAATCTGCAGTTCAGTATTTCTTTTCATATATTGATTCTCCAAGTTGGTTTTTGCCTTCATCTCTTGCAGTTGGTCCTTGAGGTGAGCAATATATTCATTCCGGCTCTGCAGAAGAAAGACCAGATTGCTAAAGTAAAAATACATTCTGGCCAGACGTGGTGGCCCACGCTTGTAATCCCAGTACTTGAAAGGCTGAGATGGGAGGATATGGGTTCTCGACCAGCCTCAGCTACTTAGTGAGGCTCTTCGGAACTTAGTGAGACTCTGTTTTAAAAATAAAGAATAAAAAATAGAACTGGGAGCCAGGTGTGGTGGCGCACGCTTGGGAGGCTGAGACTGGAGGATCCGGTTCAAGGCCAGCCTCAGCTACCTAGTGAGGCCCTCCGCAACTTAGCGAGACCCTGTTTCAAAATAAAGAATAAAAAATAGGACTGGGGGTGTAGCTTGGAGGTAGAATGCCCCTGAGTTCAATCCCTAGTACCACAAAAAAAAAAAAAAAAAAAAAAAATAGGACTGGGGGTGTAGCTCAGAGGTAGAATGTCACTGAATTCAATCCCCAGTACCACCCCCCTCTACACACACACAAAATACATTCTGAGCCAGGCATGGTGGCACATGCCTATAATCCTAGTACTTGGAAGGCTGATACAGCAGGATTGCAGGTTCGTGGCCAGTCTTAGCAACTTAGCAAGACGCTCTGCAACTTAGTGAGATCCTGTTTCAAAAGTGTCACTTCACAGAGAGGTGATCAAATTAGCTGACAGTACAGCAAATATACAAGTAATTTTAAAAATGCATGGCTAAACCAAGGCTTCAGCATGTTTCTATAAATTCTCTAAATAGCAACCACCTTTAAGTGTGTGTGTGTGTCTGTGTGTGTCTGTGTGTTCCTGGGGACGGAGCCTAGGGGCATTCTACCACTGAGCTACACCCCCAATCCTATTTTTATTTTTTTATTTATTACTTTTTTTGGGGGGGGGGGGGTACAGGGGATTAAACCCAGGGGCTTCTACCTCTGAGTTACATCCCCAACCCTATTTTATTTTTATTTTGAAATAGGGTCTCCATAGATTGATGAGAGTCTTATTACTTGCCGAGGCTGTCCTCCAACCTGTGATCCTCCTGTCTCAGCCTCAATTATTTTTATTTTTGAAACAGAATCTCACTAGGTTGATGAGAGTCTCACCTGCTGAAGCTGTCCTCAAAACTGCAATCCTCTGGTCACAGCCTCCCAAGGACTGGGATTACTGGCATGCACCACCACACCTGGTTTGCCTCCAGCCTTTTTATGTCTTTATTTTGAAACAGGGTATTGCTAATTTACTGTGCATTGGCCTCAAAACTGTGATCCTCCCATGTAAGCCTCCCAAGTACTGGAATTATAAAGGACAACTTTAATCTTACCATGTAAACTGGGTAGAACTGGTTCTAAGTAACTATTAGAAAAAGAGCCGGGCATGATGGCACACGCTTGCAATCCCAGCATTTGGGAGGCTGAGACTGGAGGATCTGGGTTCATGGCCAGCCTCAGCTACTTAGTGAGACTCTGTTTCAAAATAAAGAATAAGAGCCGGGCGTGGTGGCGCACGCTTGTAATCCCAGCATTCGGGAGGCTGAGACCGGAGGATCCGGGTTCGCAGCCAGCCTCAGCTACCTAGTGAGGCACTCCACAACTTAGTGAGACCCTGTTTCAAAATAAAGAATAAAAAATAGGGCTGGGGGTGTAGCTCGGAGGTAGAATGCCCCTGAGTTCAATCCCCAGTACTGCAAAAAAATAAAAAATAAAAAAATAAAAAAATAAAGAATAAGCTGGGCATGGTGGCGCAGGCTTGTAATCCCAACATTTGGGAGACTGAGACAGGAGGATCCGGGTTCACAGCCAGCCTCAGCTACCTAGTGAGACACTCCACAACTTAGTGAGACCCTGTTTCAAAATAAAGAATAAAAAAAAAAATAGGGCGGGGGGTATAGCTCGGAGATAGAATGCCCCTGAGTTCAATCCCCAGTACTGCAAAAGAAAAAGAAACAAAGCAGAAATTGACCAAAGTAAACATAGCCAAAAGGACCACAGGTCCCTGAGATTAATCAGAAAGAAATCTTTCAGCTGGGCGTGGTGGCGCACCCTTGTAATCCCAGCATCTGGGAGGCTGAGACCAGAGGATCTGGGTTCGAGGCCAGCCTCAGCTACTTAGTGAGACACTCTGCAACTTAGTGAGACCCTGTTTCAAAATAAAGAATAAAAAAAAAATAGGGCTGGGGGTGTAGCTCAGAGGTAGAATGCCCCTGAGTCCAATCCCCAGTACCACAAAAAAAAAAAAAAAAGAAAGAAAGAAATCTTTCATGTTATTTTATCTAACTTCTTGATGTAACTCTATAGAATCATTCCAACTATATAATAATTATTCCAATTATAACAGAACCATTCCAAAGACATGAGTGTCTCTGACAGAGAATATGCTACAAGCCCAGTTGTTAATGTGTCTCAGTACTTCCTGTCCTTTTATAAATTGTAGAAGCATGGTAGCTCAGGCTTGTAATCCTAGTACTTGGGAGGCAGAGACAGGAGGATTGAAGGTTCAAGGACAGGCTCAGCAAGTAGTAAGACTCTCATCGACCTAGTGAGACCCTGTTTCAAAATAAAAAAAATAAAATAGGGCTGGGAGTATAGCCTGGATATAGAATGCCCCTGTGTTCAATCCCCAGTAACACAAAAAACAAAACAAAAAACTAGGAGTTTCTAGGCAGGCGTGGTGGTGCATGCTTGCAATCCCAGTACTTGGGAGGCTGAGACAGGAGGATTGCAGGTTTGTGGCCAGCCTCAGCTACTTAGTGAGGCCCTCCACAATTTAGTGAGACCCTGTTTCAAAATAAAGAATAAAATAGGGCTGGGGTGTAGCTGGCAGGTAGAAGGCCCCTGTGTTCAATCCCCAGTTTCTTCCTATAGTGAACAGCAGGTTTTACATAATGTAACAGTTTCTAAATTCATACAACATTGGCTGTGTGGAGCCAAAGGCATCTGGTTTTAATGCTCCTGCCCTGGGCCTCAGGTTACTGGTTTCCTTCCTGTTTTGCTCTTTTGCACGAATGTTCTTGTGGCCCTCCATGGTGACAGTGTGGAAACATGGAGAACCAGCTAGTGATGACAGTCATGATCGCGGCACACTCATGAGGCAACCAAAGTGCAGCTCCTCATCTGTGCCGCCAGAGCCAGCTTCAGAGCAGTGGCTTGCAGGCTAAGAAGCCTGAGTTGGATGAATTCCTCATAAAACTTTCACTAAGGAAAGATCTGCCTTCACCACAGCTTATCCATGGAGTCTGGAGCCTTCCCAATGACCAAGGTCTGTGGACTGAGGCAGCAGATTTGTGGGTTTTCAGGGCAGACCAAGTTTTAATTCCAAATTCCCAAACTGCCCTCAGGCCTGGCTTTCTGGACTTACTTGAATTCGAAGACACATGATGTACCAATGGAAAGAAGTCAGCCAATTAGAGTTAATAAGGCTCTGCTGGCTGCCATGATAATGTGAGTCAAAGGCTTTTAATGGTAGTGTCTGTTTTCATAATTGAACATGAAGTAGAGAAGCGAGTACTAGTTCCTGGAATTTTGTGGTGCTGGGATCAAACCCAGGGCCACACATACATACACACACACACACACACACACACACACACACACACACACACGAAGCAAGTGTTCTACCACAGAGCTACATTTCCGGCCCTAGTTCCTGGAATTTGAAAGCTGGTGTTTGGAGAAGCTGGAATTTGCCTTACACTTCAGGTTGCCTCTTTGGTTGGATGTCAAAGGAAAGTAGGGATATAGTCTATTAACATGATAAAAAGTATAGTTCTGTATTAAGTTAATATTCATATTTGTCTGCCTATCACTAAGAATACTGGTTCATTTTATAAGAGCCTATATAAACTCTGAGCAAAACAGACTCCCAGATTCCCTGAGATACAAAGGAAACAATTGAATCTGAACTTCTCAAGTTTTAGGCTCCAGATGCACTCACTGCTTTAATTTCCAATTCAACTATTCCCTTTCCCGAGGAATACTAACACTAATTTCCTTTTGCCTTCCTTTCTGCAATAAAATATCCACATAGCCGGGCATGGTGGCGCACACTTGTAATCCCAGTACATGGGAGGCTGAGGTGGGAGGATCTGGGTTTTTGGCCAGTCTCAGTACTTGGTGAGGCCCTCCACAACCTAGTGAGACCTGGTTTCAAAATAAAGAATAAAAAATAGGGCTGGGAGTGTAGCTTGGAGGTAGAAGGCCCCTGGGTTCAGCCCCAGTACCGCAAAAACAAAAACAAAAAATAGGACTAGGGGTGTATCTCAAAAGTAGAATGCCCCTGAGTTCAATCCCCAGTACAGAAAAAAAAAAATGTTGTTCCTACCACAACCAGTATTGGGGTTCTAATCTCAAGTAATCATGATGAACTCTGAAGAAAGTGGTGAAGGAAGGCAGGTGTTCACAATTCCCAACTTCTAATGTTTCTAATCAAAATCAGGCCTTCAGTTTCACCTCTGCATCTTGTTGGAGTTAGTTCGGTGTTCTAATGATCAATAGAGTTTTCTTGGGTTTTGTTGTGTTGTATTTTTGTGGTACTGAAGATCGAACCCAGAGGCATTCTACCTCTGAGCTACACCCCTAGCCCTATTTTATTTTGAAACAGGATTTCACTAGGTTGCTGAGGGCCTCTGCTAAGCTGTTGAGGCTGGCTGCAAACCTGCAATCCTCCTATTTAAACCTCTCAAGTAGTGGGATTATAGGCATGTGCCACCACCAGCTCCCCCAGCTGTTTTTTATTTTTTGTTTTTGAAACAGGGTCTTGCTAGGTTGCTGAGTCTTGCTAAATTGCTGAGGCTCAAAACTGTAATCCTCCTGTCTCAGCCTCCCAAGTACTGGGATTATAGTACCACCATTCCAGGTGTCAACAGGATTTTGTTGTTGTTGTGTGTATGTGATACTGGGCTTTGAACCCAGGGGCATTCTACCTCCAAGCTACACTCACAGCCTATTTTATATTTTCTTTCTTTCTTCCTTTTTTTTTTTTTTTTTGCGGTACTAGGGATTGAACTCAGGGGCATTCTACCTCCAAGCTATATCCACAGCCCTATTTTTTTTTTTTTTTTTTTTTTTTTTTTGCGGTACTGGGGATTGAACTCAGGGGCATTCTACCTCCGAGCTACACCCCCAGCCCTATTTTTTATTCTTTATTTTGAAACCGAGTCTCACTAAGTTGCGGAGTGCCTCACTAGGTAGCTGAGGCTGGCCGCGAACCCGGATCCTCCGGTCTCAGCCTCCCGAATGCTG
>PVLC010044455.1:0-12155 GCA_004027655.1 Graphiurus murinus | reverse complement strand
AGCAATAAGGCAAGAGAAGGAAATCAAAGGGGTAAAAATAGGGAAAGAAGAACTAAAACTATCCCTTTTTGCAGATGACATGATACTATACTTAGAAGACCCAACAAACTCAACCAAAAAACTCATAGAACTGATCAACAAATTCAGTAAGGTGTCCAGATACAAAATCAATCTTAAAAAATCAGAAGCCTTTCTATATGCCAACCATAAATCAACCAAAAAAGAAATCCAGAAAGCAATTTCACTCACAATAGCACCCCCAAAAATAAAATACTTAGGGATAAACCTAAACAAGGAGATTAAAGACCTCTATAAGGAAAATTACAGAAAGCTGAAGAAGGAAATCGATGAAGACCTTTGAAGATGGAAGGATCCACCATGTTCTTGGATAGGCAGAATAAATATCATCAAAATGGCCATCCTCCCAAAACTGATCTACAAATTCAATGCAATACCCATGAAATTGCCAAGGATGCTCCTCACAGACATTGAAAAATCAATCCTTATAGTCATCTGGAAAAACAAAAAGCCCAGGATAGCCAAAGTAGTACTTAGCAATAAAAATCCTGCAGGAGGCATCAAAATACCTGACTTTAAACTCTACTACAAAGCCACCGTAGTAAAAACAACATGGTATTGGCACAAAAACAGACACACAGACCAATGGAGCAGAATAGAAGACTAAAAAACAGACCCACAGACTTAGAGTCAACTGATTTTTGACAAAGGAGCCAAAAGTATACACTGGAAAAAAGAAAGCCTCTTTAACAAATGGTGTTGGCAAAACTGGTTAACCATATGCAGGAAACTGGAAATAAACCCCACTTTCTCACCCTGCACAAGAGTCAACTCAAGGTGGATCAAGGACCTGGAAGTCAGACCAGAGACCTTGCAGCTACTTGAAGAGGGCATAGGACCAACACTTGAACACATAGGCACACTTAAAAACTTTCTCAACAAGACCCCAAAAGCACAAGCAGCTCAAAGGAAGATCAATACATAGGATTGCATTAAACTGAAGAGCTTCTGCACAGCTAAGGAAACTATCAAGAACCTCAACAGAGAGCCTACAGAGTGGAAGAAAATTTTTGCCAGTTACACTTCAGATAGAGGTCTAATATCCAGGATATACAAAGAACTCAAGAAAATCACAACTAAGAAAGCAAATAACCCAATCAAAAAATAGGCAAAGAATCTAAATAGACACTTCACAGAAGAAGAAATACAAATTGCCAATAAATGTATGAAGAAATGTTCCACATCATTGGCACTCGGGGAGATGCAAATCAAAACTACCCTGAGATTTCACCTAACTCCAGTCAGAATGGCAATCATAAAAAAACACGAACAACAGCACCTGCTGGCAAGGGTGTGGAGAATTGGGAACCCTAATAAATTGTTGGTGGGAGTGCAAACTTGTGCAACCACTGTGGAAAACAGTATGGAGCATCCTCAGACGAATGGGAGTGAACCTACCATATGACCCAGCGATTCCACTACTGGGTATATACCCAAAAGAATGGAAACCAAACTATCAGACCAATGCATGTGTACCTATGTTTATAGCTGCTCAATTCACAATAGCCAAACTATGGAAGGAGCCAAGATGTCCATCGACAGATGAATGGATTACAAAACTATGGGATATATACACAATGGAATTTTACTCAGCCATAAAGAAGAACAAAATCATGTTCTTTGCAGGGAAATGGATGCAACTGGAAAACATTATGTTAAGTGAGATTAGTCAGTCACAATGAGTTAAGAAGCATATGTTCTCCCTAATATGCGGATGTTAGGGAGAAGATGGGACATAAGAGGGTCCCCAGATGAAAAAGTAGAGACCCTCGATAAACAAAGAAGCTGATTTAACCAAAGGGAATGAACGGGGGTGGGGAGGGAGAACATCCTAAGGCACATGATGTACTTACACAATTATTTCAAAATCAGTCACTGAACTGAACTTGAGAGGGAGGGAGGTTGAGGGACCGGGTTGGGAATTGGGGAAAGGATCAGATGAGAAATGTGTGCACATTTGTCTTTATCAATGTGTACCTAACAAAAATGTATATATACAAGGCATGAATTATTACAATAAAAAAATTTTAAAAAAGCATAATTGGATAGACATTGAGGAAGAGCAAACAGACTTTGCTGCAGCTTGTTTTCAATCCACTCAATCAAAAATAAGTATATGGATTTGGCATAATTTCAGGTTAATTAAAAATTATTATTTTATCTACATGTTATGAGGGATGATATTTTAATTCTTGAATAGTTTCAAGATTTCAAACACATTTTAACAATATATCAATACACCAGATAGCTAATGCTCCATTTTAGTCTCAAGAGAAGAAGCAAACCATTGTGCAATTCTGCCCAGAATATTTGTGTGGAAATCAATTTCTAAACTAAAATTAAATGGTCTTACTTAAATATGAAACAGAAGAAGAAGAATTCTGATTACAAAATCCAAATTAGCAAAATTTTCCCTTTGATTCATATATAATGTCAAAAACAGATGAGAACCTAAAAAGAAACATTTATTACATACTCATCAAGGGAATGCCCATCTCATTAGTACAAAAGGAAAAAATGTGCTTAACTGAATATATACCAGCATAAAAGTAAATCTGAGGAGTATTTGAGAAATCTGTATTGAAGGCATTTTAAGCCATGTTAATAAAAATGATTCTTTTGCAAAAAAGGAACTAATTAAAAATAAATGCATAAACATGATTTCAGTTATTTGCTAAATAATTTACCAAATGTTTATATTAAAAACATATTGCATATATGCTATTATCTTCCAGCTACATCATCTTTCCTGTTTTCTGCTTATATTCTATGTCCCATAGCAAGCTATGCCTAGCTCTATATTCAAAGTTAACCCATTAAATTACTATTGGTATTTACCTGCACATTTTCTTTGCCAATTTAAATTTAGTGATGGTGTAAACTTCAGTTATCCAGCTAATCATCATAACTATAATTCCTTCCACAAAATCTAACATATTAAAAGGTCATGCTGAACTCATTTTATGTAGGCTAGGCAAGTAAGGAAATAACCAAAAGTCAACCAGATGAAAAAAAGAGTAAGCTATTTAATTAGAGTTTGCTATAGCAAGGGAATCATCCACCATCACTTGTGTTAGAGCAATGAAGAACTAAAATTATCTATTTTTGCAGACAACATGACACTATAGTTAGAAGATACAACAAACTCAAACAAAAGGCTTATAGAACTGATCAACAAATTCAAAAAAGTGTTTGAATACAAAATCAATATTAAAAAATCAAAAGCTTTCCTGTATGCCAATCATAAGTCCACTGAAAAAGAAATTCCAAAAACACTTCCACTCACTATATCCCCCCTAAAAAATAGAATATTTGGGAATAAACCTAACCAAGGAGGTACAAGACTTCTAGAAGGAAATTTATTGGAAATACTAACGTCAATTATGTGTACATATGTGAAAATCGCAATGTCAATCTTAGTACTCTGTATGGGAGGGAGGGAAATAGGGAGGTGGGGAGACATCAAGTGCTATGTGCATGTATGTCAATGTCAACATGATATACATTATGATGTGAGACCATAATGCACCAATAAAAGCACATTTTTAAAAAAATGGAAAAAGAAATGGAAGAAGACCTTAGAAGATGGAAAGACCTTCCAAGCTCTTGGATAGGCAGAATAAATATCATCAAAATGGACATTCTTCCAAAACTAATCTATAGATTCAATGCAATACCCATTAAATTACCAAGGTCATTCTTAATATACATAGAAAATTAAATCTTTAAATTCATCTGGAAGAAAAAAAAAACAGAATAACCAAAGTAGTTCCCAGCACCAAGAATAATCATGCAGGAGGTATCATAATACTTGACTTCAAACTATACTACAAAGCCATAGTAATAAAACAGTATGATATTGGCAAAAAACAGACACATAGACCAATGGAGAACAATAGAAGACTCAGAAACAAACCCACACACTTACAGCCATTTGATTTTTGGCAAAGGGGCCAAAAACATACATTGAAAAAAAAAGGTAGCCTCTTCAACCAATGGTGTTTGCAAAACTGGTTAATCATATGCAGAAAAATGGAAATAAATCCTACTTTCTTGTCCTGCACAAGAGTTAATTCAAGATGGATCAATGACCTGGAAATTAGACCACAGACATTGCAGCTACTTGAAGAGGGCATAGGTCTAACACTTCAACACTAGGCACAGGTGAAAACTTTCTCAAGACCTTAAAGGCATAAAATATTAAAAGGATGATCAATACATAGCATTACATTATACTGAAGGCTTCTGTGCAGCAAAGGAAATTATCAGGAACCTCAACAGAGAATCAACAGAATAGGAGAAAATTTTTGGCAACTATTCCTCCAATAGAGGACTAATATCTAGAATATACAGAGAACACAAGAAACTCACCACTAAGAAAACAAATAACCCAATCAAAAAATTGAGCAAATGAACGAAATAGACACTTGACAAAATACGAAATACAAATGGCCAATAAATGTATGATGAAATGTTCAGCATCATTAACAATCAGAGAGATGCAAATCAAAACTACCCTGAGATTTCACAAAATCCCTATTAGAATGACAATCATTGAAAACACAAACAAGTGCTGGTGAGGGTGTAGAGAAGTGGGAAATCTAATATATTGTTGATGGGATTGAAAATTAGTGCAACCACTTTGGAAAACAGTATGGAGGATGCTCAGACGAATGGGAATGAACCTACCATATGATCCAGCATTACCACTTCTAGGTATCTACCCAAAAGAATGGAAACCAAACTACCAGGCTAATGCATGTATATCTATGTTTATAGCTGCAAAATTCACAATTGCCGAACTATGGAACCAGGTGAGGTGTCCATCAACAGATGAATGGATTACAAAACTATGAGGCATGTACACATGAAATTTTACTGAGCCATGAAGAAGAACAGAATTATGTCATTTGCAGGGAAATGGATGGAACTTGAAAACATTATACTGAGATTAGTTAGACACAAAAAGTGAAAAATCAGATGTTCTCTCTAACATGCTAGAGAGAAAATGAGATATAGGAAGGACCCTAGACAAAGAAGGAGAAACCTTAGATGACTAAAGATGGTCACCTGAGGGAGATGAGAGGGGGGAAGACGAAAATATCTTTATGCACATGATGTACATATACAAACATATCAAAGTCAATCACTAAGCTGAACAGGAGAAGAACGGATTGGGGAGGGAATGGAGTAAGAGTTGGGGAAGGCTAAATGAGTGATTTGTGAATGTATACTCTGCCATCATGTGTCTCATAAAAATGTATGATTACAATGCACCAATAAATTAAAAAGAGACAGGTAGAGGAATGGGAAAGTTTATGATAGAGAAGAGGGAAAGCATCCTGTGTGGCCATTTGGAGGACATTGGCAGGAGAAATCTGTGAGCATGCTAACTAGAAGTGGAGCATTTATGTGATTTGTTAGGAATTTATATTTGGCTTTCTCTAGTTGGTACTAAATTGAGAATGGGGGGGTAAGGAATTAGGGAAGCTGTCAAGTAATCAAGCCCTGGACATGTGATGCCAGATGTTTCAGAGGCTTTTGTTTGGCTACCATGACTTTACCAGAGATGGTTATGACTTCTTGCAAGTCTTGCTTATACATGATAGCATGCTGTCTTAGATTGGTTACTGTGGATATATGTCACAGTTTTACTTTTATGTATAATCTGACTTTTAATTTACTTATTTTCTTAATATTTCCCAAGAATTTAATTGAGAACATAAAGTATAATGGTCATTGTCTAGAAATGGAATACTTTACAAAAATATGTTCTCTTATTTCATTTCTTTCTTTCTTTTTTTTTGTGGTACTGGGGATTGAACTCAGGGGCATTCTACCTCCAAGCTGTACCCCCAGTCCTATTTTTTTATTCTTTATTTTGAAACAGGGTCTCACTAAATTGCAGAGTGCCTCACTAGGTAGCTGAGGCTGGCCACGAATCTGGATCCTCCCGTCTCAGCCTCCCAAATGCTGAGATTACAAGCATGTGCCACCACAACCAGCTCATCTTATTTCATTTCTATAAAGAAACATAGAGATACTATATCATCACTAAAGAAAAAAGGCAACCATGAAACCCCATGTCCCTCAATGCCCCCTTTTTGTTTCCTAAAACCTAGCTATGTTAAGGGAACAATGCAAAAAAGTCTTGGCCTGGAAAATCCAAATACATACATATCATCATAAAGGATGCCAGTTCTCTCTATGCACACTGCAAACTAGGGTAAGCTAGTGTTATTTGTAGAAAACTTTCTTGTATGTATGCCAGGACAGTTAGTTGCTCCTTGGGATGCTGGTCATATAAGCAAGCTGATGCTTAACAAAACACGATGAGGCACTGCTTGGCAAAGCACCGAGGGACAGAGGTGCTGTCAGCCTGTTGCCACTGAACTCTTCTTGAAGCACCCACTGATCTCTTGTAAATTCTCCCCATAAGTCATATGGCTCCCCTGCTGTCTCCAGGAACTTACTTTGGCTTGTCCACCACTTAGCCCACTGCCCTGGCACAACTGGGCTGTGTGTTAGACATATGCTTAAAAAATAAGCAAACAAGTCCCTCAGTATCAATAGTTTTTCAAACTTTAGCTGCAATATACAAGCAATTTAAAAATCCTATTTTAGGCCTTAATAAAGTCATAAATCTTCAAATAATTTTCAAAGTAGACCAAGATAGATAACTGAATGTTTCAGATATAAAACAGAAGGAATAACTATCATTGAAGGGAGAAAAAATACTGGTACTTCTTTGTGCTAAACTAGACACTAAAACATACAAACTCTGATGTAGAACACAGTGGTTTATTATGATTCCTTGGTAAGTAACTGAAATGACATTACCAGATTCTAGAACAGCAGTACAAGCTGTCTAAGCATGCTGTGATGACCAAACTATAGAAGAAAGTTTGAAAACTTCTGATTCTATTACTCCATTGATAGTTAGAGACCAGTGAGCAAGAAAAACCCTTTCATGGAGGTCTACATTTGGTTTGCAAATTACAGATAATTATAATAATTAATATGGAAATTATATTAAAATACAGTCTCCCAGCTAAGAAGAGATAGATTCTGTAACAATGACCACAGAATTAGCATAAGGCTAACAACTCATACACATCAGTTACTCATACACATTTTAATATGAATACAACATGGCAAAAGATCAAAAAGTGAGTTAATTTCAACAAAGAAGAAAAAATTGGCTACTTTAAAACTGGCATTTAATTTCACCTAATTTTCAGAGGCTACTATTAGAAAAAAAAACCTGTGTTTTGATTAGAGTATATATTCATGAAAATGTATATGAAATTTAAGCTACAAGAGACACTAACAACAAGGTCTCCAGCCTCTAATGAAAACCCCCAAACCCATTTGTCTAACCAGAAATAAAATGGGAAAATTTCACTATTAATGCACTCTGTTTAGGTTGATTTATTTCCTTTTCCTTTGAGATGTGCCTCTTTAACTTATGCTCATTCAGGTCTTCTTAATATACCCCAACATAGAACCATCCTTTAAAAGCTCCCTTCCCATGCTTCGTAAATTATTCTTAAGTTAGCTAGCGTTTTAGTAAGATTTTCTTCCATCAGAATAGAATAAGTGTTGCCTTTTTTCTTTCAAAATATTTTGTTAATGTTATCCAATTTCAACAAATAAACATGAAGGATAAAGATAATTCAAGATGATGTGTCATTTGATCAAACACTATTCCTACTGCCCTGGAATCTGATAAAGTTATCTGGACTACTTACAAATGAATCCCACTAAACTACCATATTTCATGTCAGAGCTTATCTCTATGTTTTTTAAAGTAAAATTACAATTAGCCTAATACTTATTGACTTCACACAATGTACCAGATGCTTTATTAGGTACCTTCAAAAATTATCTCATTCACTGTTTGTATCCGGGAGAATAGTCATCTCCATTTAGCAGATGGTAAAACTGAGTGTCTGTAGGTTAATTGCCTAGGTGAAGGTCATACAGCAAGTAAGCAATAAAACTGTGATTTAGTCCAGTTCTTGTCTGATCTGCAAGTATTAAGGTCAACATTCTTTATACCCTCCCTTCTGGTTCATTCTGCAAAATTGAAATCAGTGTTGAAGAAATCACTGTTGAAGAAAATTGAGATCACTGTTGAAGTTCAAACAGCCTGGAGGAAATGTATATTCCAAATGTACCCATCAACTTCAATGGCTTCTAGACATAGAAACTTTGAATATCATATATGTCAATGCATCCTCTTTACTTTTTTGAAACAAAACCTAGAACATGTACAAGTCTCCTTCACTATTGCAAAAGCTACTATATTCACACACATGCAGCCTGGGCACTGCTCTACTGGCAAGGTATAATTATACTTCATTTTAAATTCCTTAAGAAAGCACACCTGTGGTGAGATGAGAGTGCCTGTTATTATTGTAAATGCTCATTTGTGAATATAATTCTCTTCAAAGAACCCAAGTGTCAGGAGTTTTAGACTCAGAGACAAGTCATGTGTATGGAGGTATATTTTCTTTAGTGTTTATTATATTTTAATAATAACCATTTAAGAGTTAAATGATCTTAGCTTGGAAAATTCCTGAAGAAGCTGGAGTAGGTTTATAAATGTTCATGTGGCAACTAAAAAAAAAAAAAAAAAAAAAAAAAAACAAAACTATTTGGCTCCTCTTTTTTTTTCTAAATATGTTGTCCATTGTAGTGAACTTTACATAATGGAAATAAGGAGCATTCTTATGTCAAAGAAAAGTTGAGGCAGCAACCTTTTGGCTAAGAGTCAATCAAAAGGTTTTTTAAGATTAAATAAAATCGGTCTTTCTTCTGTTATAGCTAGTATTGTAATAAGGGATTAATGATCAAAATTAAATCATTTTAAGGTTGGTTAAGCACAGGCACTTAAGAGTAAATTTTGCTCTTTGTAGAAGGATAATAAATGCCAAGTCATATCTCTTGTCATAGCGAGATTTCAAAAGGTGATTGAATTTTTCATTACCACTGATCCCAATGTCCTCTCCTTACAGAATCATTAAAAATATATCATTATTTTCTGTGGTACTATAAATATCATTCCCTAGACCTACATGATGCCAAACAGTTTTCAAATGTGAAAGGTGGTGACATTTAGTTTGAATATTTCAAACCACCAATATGAATCAAAATGTTTCCTCTTTTTGATTATACTGATCATTGACACCATGCTGGACATGAGAACAGAAGATAAATATTCAAATATTGAATATTTGAAAAATAAAATTCTGTGCAGCATATATCAGTAGAAGTATTTTCCTATATTTATCTATTTCCGGCTCTCTTTTTCTATAATACATGTAAGTATGTTTGCTAATACTCACACTATGCTACACTAAGTTCTATGATTGCTTAAAATGCATTTCCATTCCCAGGCATAGTAAGACATTTATTTAACCAATGGCATATATATATACATATATATGTAATCATCAGTATATCATTTATATATATAAAATCATTTATATATATATATATAAAATCATCAGTGTCACAGTTACTTTCCACTGTCTCTGTTCAGCATCTTCAGATTATGCACTTCAGTAGATAATTCTCTGCATGAGCACCTCATCACTATTCTAGGAAAGATACATAAGAAGGCTAAAGGTGATGGCAAGTTATTATGACAGTACAGGGAATACACTAAGAAGTTTCCATAAAGCATTGTCCAGTGAATTACATCTACTTGGAACCAACTGCAGAGAAGTAGCAGAGCTTTTATTGTGTATCTCTTCTCAAACTGGAATTCTGCCCTTAAACAAGAAAGAATATATATTAAGTATTACTTATCAATCTCTGCCATAATATTCTAGTATGCTGCTGAACAGTGGTGCAAAGATTTAACATATCCAAAATAAATCAATCTAGTTGAGCAAAAAAGTCAAATCATACACCTTAATAATTATAATTGATTATTAGCTAATCATGGTTATTAAGTAAATGTTGCTTATTAAATGGTAACTCACATGCGCGTGCGTGCGCGAGCGCGCACACACACACACACACACACACACACACACACACACACACACCATACTATCTTATGAGTACATATTAAAGGTTGAGGAGACAGAAATGTAGGGTATGAACAGAAAATCAGGAAGCTGTCCATGATACAAATATTTGGGGTTCTCTGCTCTTTAGAATAAAATGAGAATATCACTTGAGCTCAGTATATTTGCACAGTATAACCCACACTGAGCTTAAGAGATTAACTTTGTTGTTGTAAAATGCTGCAGTGCTACTTTTCTAAGGCATTTGGCAAACAAGAGGGCTTTGTAAGGAAAGCTATGGGTCAACAGGACCAACTGGATGATAAAAAAATTGGTCCTTTAAATAGAAAACACAGATTATTTTAAACCAATTCTACTTGGCTAGAGAAGGAGCATTTCTTATTTAAAACAAGGTCAAGGTGATGAAAATGATGAATTCTCATAGTTTTAGGAGTAAAATAAGGAATATTTTATACTAATGATTCTGTGAATATCAACAAAGATTTAAACTAAAATTAAAACTTTTAATTAATAGCAGTTACTTAACCGTGACAAGCAATGCTATAACTGGTTTCATGTTTAATTGATCAGTGACAGATTACAACAGTGAGTGTCTTTCTGAAAGCAAATCAATTGGTGATTGTCTACCATTTTAAAAGTCAGCCAATCTGTGGTAGTCACTCTAGTCAACAAAATGATGTAGGTAACTTTCATCCCTCTTGCCTTTGGACCAATATAAATATACTTCTAAGGCAGAAATCACAGGGTTTTCCTTAGTGAACAGCAAAATTCCATAACATACACTCTCCAAACATCCTATGCAAGTCTGTCTGGGTTCTGAAGCAGGATTTGCCTAAAAACTGGGGGATATTTTCTTTCTGTAGTTCTTCCTTTTGGTTCTGCTCTTGGTCCAAGCTATAGTAGGGGCCATCAGGGTTTGTCTAGATCCTCACTTATATTGTTGATTCTCCTTGAAGAAAGACTTCATCTATGGAAGTCCAATGTCATTCAGCATGATTTCACATGCTTTTATCCTTGAGTCATTTGTCTGAATCTTTTGTAGAGACAATGAATGCAGGGATAGATTCTAAGCTCTGAACAATAGACATTGAAACATTCTAAGAAAAACAAATATAACAGAAGATGATGGGTTTTGGGGATAATGTATTATATTATCTGAATATGGTATTAAATTCGGTGTGCTAATGCTTTACCTAGAATTTTAGCATCAATATTCATTACCAAGTTTGGTTTATGATTTTTCTTTTGGGAGTTACATTCATCAAGTTTGGATGTAAGTTTTACATATAGTCTGGAACAATTTGTATAGCAATATAATTTCCTGGCCTTTTATGTAAAGCTAAATATTCTGAATGAAATCATCTTAATACATTTTGGCTAGGTATATTTTAATACCTTTATTTCATTCATAGAAAATTTTCTATTTTTTTCTTAATTGTAGTCAAATTTGATGTATGCATTTCCTCCAAGTATTATTTATTTTATCTAGATTTCTCAAAATCTTGTAATAGATTTGTAAAAATATATAATTTTTCTTATTTCCTTTTGTAATGTTTAACTTTTGTTTATAATTTTTATTTTGAAGACAATTTTTCTTCATTTGTTTTATTAATATTTTTACATAAGTGCTTTAACTTATTAATTGATCATAATATTTTTATTTGTTCTATATCATTACTTTATTTTTTATATCTATTATGGCCCATATTGTGTTTCCTTTTATTTACTTATATTGAGTCAGTAGTGGTTCACATAAACATTCTTTAATTTTTATTGATATGTTAAAGCATCAACTGTTCTTCTCTCCACTTCTTTAAATGTATCTTATTGATCTGCAATTTTTTTTTTTTTTTTTTTTGCGGTACTGGGGATTGAACTCAGGGGCATTCTACCTCCGAGCTACACCCCCAGCCCTATTTTTTATTCTTTATTTTGAAACCGAGTCTCACTAAGTTGCGGAGTGCCTCACTAGGTAGCTGAGGCTGGCCACGAACCCGGATCCTCCGGTCTCAGCCTCCTGAATGCTGGGATTACAAG
>PVLC010044454.1:0-12155 GCA_004027655.1 Graphiurus murinus | reverse complement strand
AAAAAAAAAATAGAAAAAAGAAAGAAAATAGGCCTGGGGGTGAAGCTCAGAGGTAGGATATCCCTGGGTTTAATTCCCAGTACAAATATGAGTCCACTGATTTGAACTGAGGACTCCTGTAGTAAGTTCCAACAGACCAAATGACTCCAAAAGGAGTTACTCTTGATAAACTCCCACATCCTCAAACAAGGCCTAAGCTGCTTACTTGTAAGATCTGACCTTTCAAGAAATAAGAAGAGAGATGATAGCCAAATCTCATTAAGTCAACAAGATTGCATTTATACTCCTGTAAGAAAAGTAACTTTGACAGAGCAAATCTGGTTCATGGATCACTAAGAGCCAATTAGACATTTATTTGGCAGTGCTGGGGACTGAATCCAGGGCTTCACACATGCAATATGTGCTAAACATGTGCACTACCAGCGAACCACACCTCTAGGCCCCTCAACTATGTCTTTAAAACTCAATTTGTTGAAAGTTTTGTGTGCGTGGGTGTCAGTGGGGGTACTGGGAGGTGAACCCAAGCAATTCTACCTCCAAGCACACCCCTGCCCGTTTTATTTTTTATTTTGAAATAGAGTGTCGCTAAGTAGCGAAGGGCCTTTCTAAATGGCTGAGCCTGGGCTAAAACCAGGCTCATATTTCAGCTTCCCAAGTACTGAGATTACAGGTGTGTGCTACCACGCCCAGCTCAATTTGCTGAATTTCAGTTGATAATATACATCTGGAACTTTGTCCTCCTTAAAGCACTGCAGCCTGCAATTAGCCATTAGTCATCAGAGCCTGTTGGGCTCTTGACCTGTGATTGGTTTGCGTAGAGATATGCTGTGTGTGTATAGTAGATATCAGATTTCGAAGACTTAATAAGAAAAAAAGAAAATATCAATTTATTTTCGGTGCTACGGATGTAACCCAGGGCTTTAGGCATGTCAAACAAGCGCTCTACCACTGAGCTATATCCCCGGCCCCAGTAGTGTTTACAAATGACACATTGACGTGGTATCACAGAAATATTGTATTAAATGTATATTTTTCTAATCAGGGCGGAGCGCTACTCCTTGCCCTTCGCCCCGCCCCGCGGCTGCCGCGAAGACCCGGAGTGGCTCGGCGCTCGCGGACCCGGAAGGCTGCGCTCCGCCCCTTCCGTGCTCCCGCGCGTGCGCACTCGGCAGGCTCGCCGGGCATTTTGGGGTCCTTTTCCGAACCGGGGCGGGAACCGGGGCCTGCGATCCGGGGCGCCCCGGGCTGATCGCCATGCGTGGGGGGCTGCGCCCTCGCGGGCCAGGAGTGGCGGCCCTGGCCACGGCCCGGAGCTGGTGGGGGTCGCCCGGCCTGCCGGGTCGCATGGGGTGGCTGGGGACGACCCGAAGGCTTCTGGTGCGGTCGGTCGTTGGGACCGACAACCAGCTGAAGAACCCGAATAACGGCAAGTACCGCGACACCGTGCTGCTGCCGCAGACCAGCTTCCCCATGAAGCTGCCTGGCCGCCAGCAGCCAGACACGGAGCTGGAGATCCAGCAGGTACAGGCCCGCGGTGGCCGGGCGGGGAAGCGCGCACCGCCGCAAACCGCGGGGTGGGCGCGGTCGGCGGAGGTCTCCCGCAGTCCAGCTTTACTGGCTGAACTGCTTAGTGAAGAAATCTCGGGGCCAGAGGCTCAGTTGTTGCAGGTTCGGGAGCAGGATATTCAGGTGGCAAGATCGCTGCTTAGTTGCCAACATGTATCAAATGCTTGTTGGGTTTCCAGCACAGGCAAAGCACGTTGACTTTGCACACTTCCAGTGACTTGTCAAAGCAAATTAACATGCACACATATAAATAAAAACTTAACTATAAGAAATGAGGGTAAGTTGAAACCCACCTTCGTTTGTTTTTTAATCTTTAGATCCTTATTTGGATTTATGACTCGTTTTAAGGATGAAGTAGCGGTACTTTCTGTGAGTACCCATAGTAGACTGCGCCTGTCTTCTCTATGGGGGCAGAAAGTCACTTTTTAGTTTCTGTAATTCTACAGTCTTTAAAGATTCCTGACAATTTGGAAATATCGTTCAAATAAATATGCTTAGCCTAAATATTCTTATGACAGTTACCAGAGTTCAAGATCAGAAGCCTGTTAGCTATGTAATCTTTTGTGTGTGTGTGTGTGTGTGTGTGTGTGTGTGTGTGTTACTGGGGATGGAACCCAGGGGCATTCTACCTCTGAGCTACACCCCAGCCTTATTTTATTTTATATTTCAAACAGGGTCTTACTAAGTTGCGGAGGGCCTCATGGAGTTGCAAACTTACCATCCTTCTGTCTCAACCGCCCAAGTACTGGGATTACAGGCGTGCACCACCATGCCAAGCTCTAATTTTTATTTTTATTTATTTTATTTTATTTTTTGCGGTACTGGGGATTGAACTCCGGGGCGTTCTACCTCCGAGCTATACCCCCAGCCCTATTTTTCATTCTTTATTTTGAAACAGGGTCTCACTAAGTTGCGGAGTGCCTCACTAGATAGCTGAGGCTGACCGCGAACCTGGATCCTCTGGTCTCAGCCTCCCAAATGCTGGGATTACAAGCGTGCGCCACCACGCCAGGCTCCCAGCTCTAATTTTTTAAAGAGTTCTATCTAGTACCTTCTGTTTGCCAAGAAGTATCACAGTTTCATATGTTTTCTTGTTTCATCGTCACACTTATCCTGTAAGATGAATATTAAAACATTTTTTTTCCCAGATGATACAGGTCTGTGTCACATAGCAAGAGGGAGAAGGGTGTGAGACTTAGTTGAGTGTTGTCCAGATTCAGGGAATGGCAAGGGTTGAGGCCAAAGAATGGCAAAAATTAAGATAGGAGTATTGGGGCATCTTCAATCCAGCAGGCCTGGATTGAAGAGCAAGGGGTGGCAGAACTGAGACTGCCAAAGAATTTAATGATATTCAACCTTTGCAGGATGTGGAGACCATAGAAAGAGTTTTGACTTTAATATAAAGTCTATGGGGAAAACAAAGGATTTTTTTTTTTTTTTTTTTTTTTTTTTTTTGTGGTACTGGGGATTGAACTCAGAGGCATTCTACCTCCAAGCTATACCCCCAGCCCTATTTTTTATTCTTTATTTTGAAACCAAGTCTCACTAAGTTGCGGAGGGCCTCACTAGGTAGCTGAGGCTGGCTGTGAACCCGGATCCTCGGGTCTTAGCCTCCCGAATGCTGAACAAAGGATTTTAAGAGAATATTCAGATATGTATTTCAGAAACTTCTTTCGTATTTCAGAGCTGAATAGATTGGAATGAGATAAAAAATGAGCAAGTGTTGGTTGTTATTTATGGTAAGGTTCAACAATATGCATTTATATGATGTTTAGTCATTGTTATTCTTTTCAAACAGAAATGTGGATTTTCAGAACTTTATTCATGGCAAAGAGAAAGAAAAGTAAAGGCTGAATTTTGTCTTCATGATGGACCTCCTTATGCAAATGGTGACCCTCATGTTGGACATGCTTTAAATAAGGTAGTTATAATTGTAATTTAGTTTATGAGACAAAAGAAAATGTTTATGTAAATATTCTGTACAAAAAAGTGTATTCTAAAGCCGGACGTAATATCACATGCTTGTACTCTCAGTACTTGGAAGGCTGAGACAGGAGGATCACAGATTTGTGGCTAACCTCAGCTACTTAGTGAGGTTCTCTGCAACGTAGTGAGACCCTGTTTCAAAATAAAGAATAAAAAATAGGGTTGGGGGTATAGCTTGGAGGTAGAATATCTCTGGGTTCAATCCCCAGTACTGCAAAAAAAAAAAAAAAAAGTGTATACTAATCATATGATAATTAGGTACATTTACATTGGCACATGAAACTAAATTTACATCGCCACATTTTGTGGTACTAGGGATTGAATCCAAGACTTTGTGCATATTCAACATATGCTTCACTGAGCAGTACCTCAAGCCCAAAACTAAAATATTTCAGAGGCAATAAACAATTTTATGACTGCATGAAAAATAACATTGCTGGCATTTCCTTTCAGCTTATTGTTATTTTTACATTCGTTAATACCATTTTAAGGCTGGGCATGGTGGCACACTCTTGTAATCCCAGTATTTGGGAGGCAGAGATAGGAGGATCACAGGTTCACAGTCAGCCTTAGCTACTTAATGAGGCCCTGTTTCAAAATAAAGAATAAAAAATATGACTGTGGGTGTAGCTTGGAGTTAGAGTACCCTGGGTTCAATCCCCAGTTCTGCAAAAATAAAAAAATAAATCAATAAATACCATTTTATTTAGTATGTAATTATTGAGTATGTTTTATGTGCCAGGCATTGTTCTAGACTGGGAATAGCAGTGAACAAACTAATGATATATTCTGTTCTTGTGCTCTAGTTGGGAACATAAAGTCAACAAGATAAATACAATATATAATATGCGAGATAGTGATAAGTGCAATGGAAAAAAAATAAAATCAGAGAAGAGAGGTGATAGGGAGAGTCATTTGGAGAAACCAGTTTTGGTCAATTGATCTAGGATGCCTCTCTCACTGAAAAGGTGACATTAAAAGTTCTCAAGAAAGCAAGGGAATGAGCTGTGAGCATATTTGGGATAATAATAGCAAGTGCAAATAAATAAAAATGAAAATTTTCTTAGTGCGTTTGAGGAATGGTAAGAAAGCCAATCTGGCCGGTCTGAACTAAATGAAGGAGAGAATATTACATAAGGATATGGAGGTATCAGGGTCCAGATATTATAGGCCATCAAAGGACTTTCAATTTTTCTGTAAGTATAATAGAGAGCCAGTGGAAGGTTTTGAGTAGAGGCGTTCAAGATACATGTTTTAATAGGATCACTTTAGGCTGCTATGTTGGTGATAGACTGTAGAGGTGAAGGAGTTTGGAAACAAGAATCCAGTTGGGGGACTATTGCAGTAATTCAGGAGAGAGAGGAGTGTCATGATGATACTGACCAGGGTTGAAGCCAAAAAGGTGGTGTGAGAAGTGATCTGATTCCAAAAATGCTTTGAAAGTAGAACTGTCAGAATTTGTTCATAGATTGGATATGGTATATAAGAGAGTTAAGGATACTTTCAAGGATTTTGTGTTGAACACTTAGAAAGACAGGTTTTACCTGACATAGAGAAGACTGTGGAAGATTCATTTTGGGGGAGGAAGAGAGGGACTTCAGATTTGGGCTAAAATAATAGTAAATGCTGGCAAGGATGTTGGGAAAAAGGAACCCTTATACTGTTGAAGGGCCTATAAATTAGTGTAACCATTATGGAAATCAGTGTGAAGGTTCCTCAGAAAACTAGGAGCCATCATCTGACCCAGTTATATATACCTCTCCTCAGTATTTATCCAAAAGAATTAAAGTCAACAACATACTGTAGCGATACGTGTATGAATGTTTATAGCAGTACAATTCATAATAGCCAAGTTATGGAACCAGTTTAGGTGTTTTTCAACAGATGAATAGATAAAACAAAGTATGGTCTACCCAGTGGAGTTTTTCCTTTTTTTAAAATTTTTTTTGCGTGTGGTACTGGGGATTGAACGCAGGGGCATTTGACCTCTGAATTACACTCCCCACCTCTTTTTATTTTTCTTTGTTTTGAAGCAGGGTCTCACTAGGTTGCTGCTAGTTTCATTAAGTTGTTGAGACTGATCTTGAACCTGTGATCCTCCTATCTCAGCCTCCCAGGTACTGGGATTACAAGCATGTGCTACCATGCCCAGCTCCCAGTGGAGTTTTATTCAGCTATAAAGAAGAGCAGAATTAGGTCATTTGCAGAAAAAAAAAAAAAAAAAAAAAAGGTAACTGGGAAGCAGATTCTGAAAATCTGGTATCTCTTCTGTTTTCATGAAGTCCCTTTTCTTTCCTTTTTTTTTTTTTCTCTCTAGCTTCCACAGAGAGACTTAACTTTTTGGTTTTTTGTTGTTGTTGTGTGTGTGTGTGAGAGTGTGAGAGCGATACTGGGGATTGAACCCAGGGGCATTTTACCTCTGAGCTATACCTCCAGCCTTATTTTATTTTATTTTTTGAAAAAGGGTCTCCATAAGTTGTAGAGGGCCTCGCTAAGTTGCTGAGGCTGGCTGCAAACCTGTGATCCTTCTGTGGCAGCCTCACAAGTGCTGGGACTACAGGCATGTGCCTCCAAGCCCAGTTAACTTGACTTTCTGAATCAGGCTTATTTAGCTTAACACAGTGCTCTCCAGCCCTATCCATTTTTAAATGGCATATTAAGAAAATTATGTGCCACATGCTTTATATTTGAATGGTGATTATTGTTTTGTGTTTGCAGATTTTGAAAGACATAGCCAATAGATACCATATGATGAGAGGTTCCAAAATACATTTTGTGCCTGGCTGGGATTGTCATGGGTTGCCCATTGAAGTAAAAATATTATCAGAACTTGGTGGAAAAGCTCAGGATCTTTCAGCCCTGGAAATTAGAGAGAAAGGTAAATCATGTCTTTTTATTTTAAAATGCTAGTTGTAAACACTTAGATTCTGTGGTAAAGTCAGGATTTTATCAAAGGGACCGTTTGTTTTGTTTTGGTTGGCTATAATAAGATCTATTGGTAATTACTTTGTCACAGGAAATTCAGACTTTGTTTATTGAATTTTGTGAAAATTTCTGTTTAGAAATTGAAGGAAAGACTTTGTGAACATACCCAAATTGCCTTCTTCAGTTGTTCAGTGTTCATATTTATTGTTATTATTTTGATCAGTATTTTTTACTTTCCTAGATAGGACTTGCTGATTCATTTTAGGTCCTAAACCAAAAATAAATCCTAAGATACATATATTTTATTAATTTATTTTTGTGGTACTGGGGATTGAACCCAGGGGCATTCTACCTCTGAGGTACATACCTAGCCCCTTTTTAAAGTTTTTTTGTTGTTGTTTGGAAATAGGGTCTCGCTAAGTTGCTTAGAGTCAAGTACTAGAATTACAAGAATATGTCACTATACCCCACTTAAAATACATATATTTAAAATTAATCCCAGGCCAGGTGAGGTGGTGCACACCTGTAATCCCAGTACTTGGGAGACTGAGACAGGAGAATGGCAGGTTCAAGGATAGCCTCAGGAACTAGTGAGATTCTCATCAACCAAGTAAGATGCTGTTTCCAAATAAGAAATAATTGGGTTGGGGGTGTGGCTTGAAGGTAGAATGCCTCTGGATTCAATCCCCAGTACCACAAAAAATAAATAAATTAATCAATCTCTTATTTGACCTTTTCCTTCAGTAGATTTGTCCAGAGAGGAATCTTTTCTTGTATACTATTATATATTTGGGTACAATTGTGGTTTTCTTACTTCCTTGTGAAGCATATTATCATTTACTTAGATTTAACATACCAGTTAATTTTTTTGTGTATAATGAAATGAAAATTTTTCTCTTGACCTTTTCTTTTTCCCCCCACCCTGTGGTTGGGAATAGAATCCAGGGCTGTTTTACCTCTGAACTACACCCCCAGTACATTTTGTTGTTGTTTGAAACAGGAGCTCATTAGGTTCCTGAGAGTCTTGCTAAATTACTGAAGCTGGACTCAAACCTGTGATTTTCCTATCTCAGCCTCCCAAGTACTATGATTACAGGTGTGGACCACCATGCATGACCCTACTTTTTCTTAAATTGAGAAATAAGTTTTCCAATTTTCTAGAAGTCATTGTAAATTCTAGAAAATATGGAAGTCAGTAAAATATTTTAACTTTTGAAATTCCAGTTGATCTTAGAATTTGTTATGTCTTCTGAACATCTTCAAATAATCTTCCTTTTAAGACATTTTCTAGCTGGGCTCATACACCTGTAATCTCAGTACTTGGGAGATTGAGACAGTAGAATCGCAGGTTCGAGGACATCCTCATCAAGTAGTGAGACTCTCATCAACCTAGTGAGACTGTTTCAAAGTAAAAAAATAAATCAGGCTGGTGGTGTAGCTCAGAGGTAAAATGCCCCTGAGTTCAGTCCCCAGCACTACCAACCAACAACAAGAACAACAAATAAAACATTTTGTAGAGCCAGGCGTAGTGGCGCAGGCTTGTAATCCCAGTACTTTAGAGTCTGAGACAGGAGGATCGAAGGTTTGTGGCCAGCCTCAGCAAATTAGTGAGGCCTTCTACAACTTAGTGAGAACCTGTTTCAAAATAAAAAATAAAATAAAGCTAGGAGTATAGCTCAGAGGTAGAATGCCCCTGGGTTCAATCTTTAGTACCACAATAAATTAATAAATAAATAAATTAATTGTATAATACTTATATTTAGGGAGCTACATGGTAAACCATGTTAAGAATTTGAATTCATTAGTTTTTTTTTTCCTGCGGTGATTGAATCCAGGGGCATTCTACCTCTGAGCTACCCGCCACAGCCCTTTTTTTTTTTTTTCAGTTTTGGGGATTGAACCCAGGGGCATTCTACCTCCAAGCTACATTCCCAGCCCTATTTTTTATTGTTTTATTTTGAAACAGGGTCTCACTAAGTTGTGGAGGTGCATACTAAGTAGCTGAGGCTGGCCGCTAACCCAGATCCTCCGGCTTCACCCTCCCAAGTACTGGGATTATAAGTGTGTGCCACCACACCCGGCTCCCCAGTTTTTTATTCTTTATTTTGAAACAGGGTCTCACTAAGTTGCAGAGGGACTCACTAAATAGCTGAGGCTCGCCAGGAACCTGCGATCTCCTGTCTCAGCTTCCCGAATACTGGATTGCAAGGCTGCCCCACCATGCCCAGTTCATTCGTTTTTAAGAACTTGTTCTTAACATTTTTTTTTTTTTTTTTAGCTAGATCATTTGCTAAAGCAGCCATCGAGAAACAGAAAGCAGCATTTATTCGTTGGGGTATAATGGCTGACTGGAATAATTGCTACTATACATTTGATGGAAAGTATGAGGCCAAGCAGTTGAGAACTTTTTACCAAATGTATGATAAGGTAACTAAGTATTTTTTTTTTTTCCTTTCAATGTGTTGAAGTATGTATTACGTGATATCAGCTTTAATATAGTATCTTTGTCTTTTTTAGGGCTTGGTTTATCGATCTTACAAACCTGTGTTTTGGTCTCCCTCATCAAGGTATATATGTGTTCTTTGGTGATTAAAGGGAACAAATTTGTGAAGCTTCCAAATATTTATGTTTAACATTTTGTTTTGTTTTTTCCCTATTTTTTCTTTTTATGTTTAACATTTTTAAACCATAGGACTGCGTTGGCTGAAGCAGAACTTGAATATAATCCGGAGCATGTCAGTCGTTCAGTATATGTAAAATTCCCTTTCTTGAAACCACCGCCTAAGTTGGCATCTCTTCTAGGTAAGATTTATTAAATTCTTGAGTTTATTAAAGTTATGGAATTATAAAATTTGCTAAAATATGTACAACTTTTATTTTCTCAGATGGTTCATCTCCTGTTAGTTGTTTAGTCTGGACCACCCAGCCTTGGACAATTCCAGCCAATCAGGCTGTTTGCTATATGCCAGAATCAAAGTAGGTATATTATTACATTTTTTTTGTGTTTTGTCTACAACTAGGAGTCATTCCATCATTAACATTATATTGAGTCTATTTCATCTTCATTATCCTCTTAAAATCTATTGAGTCATAATTTAATTATTATGCTCATATAGATTTTACTAAGCTTTCTATAATTTTTCCTAAGGTATTAATTTTAAGACCTTATTTCCAACCTTTCTGGAAAACCAAACAAATGTAAAGTATGGATTATGTTGGAATAGTGCTTTTTGATCTTGAAGTTAATTTTTCTAAAGTGATATTAGAAACTAAAATGTTATCTGTGGTTTTTCTTTTTTCTTCATTAGTAATTTTCTCCTAAAATTCTATGCTAGGTATGCTGTTGTGAAATGTTCTACTTCTGGAGACCTCTATGTACTGGCTGAAGATAAAGTAGCATCTGTTGCTCCAATTTTGGAAACAACATTTGAGGTTATTTCAACATTTTCAGGTGAAGATTTATAGATATTCTGACCACCACAGACATAATGGTTTGAATTAGTGTGGTGGCACACACCTCTAATCCCAGTACTTGGGAGGCTGAGACAGGAGGATCACAGGTTGGAGGACAACCTCAGCAATGTAGCAAGACTTGAGCAATCTAGTAAGACCCTGACCACCACAGTCATCAAAATATTGGGTTGAATTAGTGTGGTGGCACACACCTGTAATCCTAGTACTTGGGAGCCTGAGACAGGAGGATCACATAGAGTTTAGAGTTGATTTGAGTTCATTGTTAAACATATATCATAAGGAATTGAAGTAGATATATCTATTTCTCTATAATACATTTTAACTATTACACATTACTTATTATACATTATTCTCTGAATTTTCCTAGCTATATAGGAAAGCCATCTAAATTCATCAGTTCAAATGCAAGCCAATTAGAAGTATAAACAAACAGCTTTAACAAAATAAAAAGGGTTTTATGTCAAAGGCAGGAGAGGAGCTGCAGAATGTTTAAGACCATTTGATTCTTGTTGGTGCAATAGGTAAGTTAGAGGACCCCAAATATTCTTTACTTCATACCCCGCCCTTTTTTAAGTATAGAAGTTATTACAGACTTCATTGACAAGGAAGATGTTTTCAGAGAAGCTAAAAAATCACAGAATTTTTTAAATTATTAAAGCTGACTTTAGGGATCTGATGTCTAGGTTGCATAATTGTTTCAAATTGTTACTTTGGATACATTTGATACATTTGAGTTGCCATTTGTTATTATTGGTTTTGGAGGGCTTCACTAAATTGCTGAGCTTGGCTTTGAAACTATGATCTTCCTGTCTCAGGCTCCTAAGTACTGGGATTACAGGTGTGGACCACCACACCTAGCCATTATTATCTACTTTGTAGTAGTATTATGAAGAGGAAGTGAGAATTTCTGTTGAGTTACTGGGTACCCAGTAACAGTCATATATTATTTATCATATATTTAGAATAACATTATGATAAAGACAATAGCAGTGATTTCCCACAGAGATAGTACTAGAGCAGTTCATTCACCTGTTGATCTAGAACTTCTTTGTCCTTATATTCCAAAATTTATATAGATATATATATATTAGAGAAGTTTTCTTGGCCTCATTTATCTACTTGTCATAATAGATGACAGCAGATAATTTGTGTGTGTGTGTGGGGGTACTGAGTTCAGTAACACACACACACACACACACGCAAATTTACCTCTGAGCTACACCTCCAGCTCTATTTTTATTTTTATTTTTTGTGGTGCTGAGGATGGAACCCAGGGGCATTCTACCTCTGAGCTACACCCTCAGCCCTATTTTATTTTTCATTTCTGATATAGGGTCTCCCTATGTTGCTGAGGGTTTTACTAAGTTTCTGAGGCTGGTTTTGAGCCTGTGATCCTCCTGTCTCAGCCTTCTAAATACTGGGATTACAAGTGCGCACCACACCGAGCTTTATATTTTAGTTTGAAACAGGTTTCACTTAAGTTGAGGAGGACCTCACTAAGAACCTGCAGTCCTCCTGTTTCAGCCTCTCAAGTACTGGTATTACAGGCATGTACCACCACACCTGTATTAATATTTTAAAGTATTTATTGTGTGGCAAATATTATACTAAGGGCCTAAAATGCTTAAAATGTATTAAAGCTATCACAATCCTCTGAGGTAGGAACCATAATTACCTGCATTTAATAGATTTCTAAAGGTCATAAAGTAAGTGAAAAGGAAAGCCAGGATTTGAGTCCAGCCACTCTTTCCCTCCATTCTATACTTTAACCTGTTCTGTTGCTAAGCTCGAAGAGGTAGAGTAGTCATAAAATGATCTCTAAAAAAGGTTTTCTTTCCTCACAGGTGTAGATTTGGAAAATGGTACTTGTAGCCATCCTTTAATTCCTGATAAGGTCTCTCCTCTTTTACCTGCAACTCATGTGACCATGGCAAAAGGAACAGGATTGGTCCACACAGCCCCAGCTCATGGTATGGAAGATTACACTGTGGCCTCTCAGCACAACCTGCCCATGGTACTCTTCCTCTTTTTTCTTTTTAATTATTCATTTTGTAAAATGAAAGCAAAAAGTCCTAATGTCTTTATTTCTTGATTATAATAATTTTTGTCACATAATTAATTTGTGAAATGCTTAGGTTTGTGCAGTACAGTAAAGCTTCATTAATCACACTAATCAAAAAAGGCTCCAAATCAGCACAAAGTCA
>PVLC010044453.1:0-12146 GCA_004027655.1 Graphiurus murinus | reverse complement strand
GTGCGCCACCACGCCCGGCTCCTCAGTCCTGTTTTATTTTTATTTGGAAACAGTATCTCGCTAAATTGCTGATAGCCTCACTATGTTGCTGGGGCTGGCTTCGAACCTGAGATCCTCCTATCTCAGCCTTCCTAGTCCTAGGATGACAGGCATGTGCCATCACATCCAGCCTCAGCTCTTTTAAAAAAATTTCCATTTTAGCTGGGCTTGATGGCACACGCTTGGAGGCTGAGATAGGAGGATCAGAGGTGTGAGGACAGCCTCAGCAAGCAACCCAGTGAGACCCTGCTACCAAATAAAATTGGGCTGAGGGTGTAGCTCGAAGGTAGAATGCCTCTGGGTTCAATCCCTTAGTACCGCAAAAAAAATTTTTTTTTCATTTTTTTTTTTTTTTTTTTTTTTCAGTACGGGGATTGAACTCAGGGCATTCTACCTTTGAATTACACCCCCAGTCCTATTTTTTTATTCTTTGTTTTGAAATGGGGTCTCACTAAGTTGCGGAGAGCCTCACTAAGCAGTTGAGGCTGACCTGATCATCCTGTCTCAACCTCCCAAGTACTGAGATTACAAGCATGCACTAAAAAAATTTCATTTTGAAGGCAGGGTCTTAGTTGCTGAGGGCCTTGCTTTATTGCTGAGGCTGGCCTTGAACTGCAATCCTCTTGTCTCAGCCCCCAGGTACTAGAATTAAAGGTATTGGCCACCATGCCTGGCAGATTATGTGTATATGTACGTATGTTTGTATGTATGTGTGTATGTAGTACGTATGTATGTATGATGGTAGTGGGGATAAAGGCATTCTACCTCCAAGCTATAACCGAAGGCTTATTTTTTTATTTTGAAACAGGGTCTTGCTAAATTGCTGAGGGCCTTGCTGGGTATAGTAGCACGAGCTTGTAATCCTAGTATTTTGAAGGCTGAGACAGAAAGATTTGCAGGTTTAAAACCAGCCTCAGTAAGACTCTTAGCAACCTAACGAGTCCCTATTTCAAAATAAAAACTAGAAAGGGCTGAGATATAACTCAGAGGTAGACTGTTCTTGGGTTCAATCCCTACTACCACAATAAAATAAAATAAAGTAAATAATAAAATATTGTGGGTGTAGTTCAGGGATAGAATGTGCCTGATCTCTATCAACAATACTCAAGCAAACAAAACCAGAAACCCCCAAAATAAAAATAGGGTAAACATAATTGTTCTTCAAATGCTAATCATTTCTTTATGGCAGAAACATTCAAAATAATTTATTTTAGCTTTTTGAGATATATAGCAAACAGTTGTTATCTCTAGTCATGGTACGTTGCACTAGCACACCAGAACTTGGTTCTATTTGTCTCTAATTTAGTGCCCTTTATCTACCCTTCCCCATCTCCCTCTACCACTCTCCTCAGGTTCTGGTATTCTATTCTGTTCTGTTCTATTTTTTGACTATTGACACGAGTGAGATTGTGATATATACTTTTGCCTACATTTCATCTACAGTTTGTTGAAATGTCTGGTGATGATCCCTTTCCTGTTCACTTTGTTGCTGTGTGTTTACTTCACATTGTATACTTAACTGCCTTTATATTACAGTCTGGTGGGAAGGTTAATGCCTATGTAGTAACTCAACATCCTCACACCAAATGCAGTGAAGAAGCACATCTGTTTATTGCTTGTAGTAGCTGTTTTTTATGCTATCTTTTACAATGAGGCATATAGAACAGGAATTTTTACAGACTTGTTTTTCCTAAAGTGGAGTGGGTACATCTTTAACTAGAAAAGCCATTTCCCATGGTATTTGATGAGATTAAGAAAACAGTAAAGGTTACAGAATACAATACGTATATAAAAATTCTTTTAGTACAAAGCAATGTTACAGGTAAATCTTTACTATTTTTTTTAACTCCTTTAAGCAGTCTTTTTCTCAGGCAACTAGAGTTAGTTAATGTGTGAGGGAGAAGTTTCAGAGAGAGGGGCAAACTATCTGTCTTAAAGCTTTCTTTATTCATAGATAAAATAGTAGACCTAAGTCTCTTTGGCTTATTTTTTTGTTTCTAACCTGTGTGCTGATAGGGAACATAAGGCTGCTTAGTAACTAAGCTTGAAAAGCCCATTTCCTGATGTTTGTATGTGGTTAATGAATTTCTTATAGGTTGTTTTGAGGCACTGCTTTTCAGCAAATATTGAGGAATCATAATCCGTCCAGCCATCTTGTGTTTCTAAGAAATTTTCCTTTATAATTAATGTGAAAGCAGAACCCAAAGCACCCCAAATTTCCAGAATATAACATAATGCAAAGTGGGATATGCCATTCATTCCTTATTTTGGAATCATCTGCCTTGCAGGAATCCAGCAGGCCGAGCCTTGTTCAAGATCCAGCTATTAAAGAGCTGTGGCACTCACTAAGTTGCGGAGGGCCTCACTAAGCAGCTGAGGCCGGCCGTGAACCCGGATCCTCCAGCCTCAGCCTCTCAAATGCTGGGATTACAAGCATGCCCCACCACGCCCGGCTTGATTTGAGGTTTTCCTTTGGGAAAAACAACATTTCTCTGATTTTACTTTATCAGTACATTAGTAAGAAAACTTCTAATGAGAAATTTGTATTTTCATTTAAAAATGCATACAAGTTGGGCACAGTGGCACAGCCTGGTAATCCCAGCTATTTGTGAGGTGGAGACAGGAGAATTGCAAATTTAAGGCTGGCATGAGCAATTTAGCAAGATCCTAACTCAAAATTTTAAGAAAGGACTGGGGATGTAGCTTGGTGGTAGACTCCTCAATACCTCAGTGAACCAATAAAAAATAATTAAAAGGCATATGAAAGTTGGGCGTGGTGGTGCATGCCTGTAATCTTAGTGCTTAGGAGGCTGAGACAGGAGGACCGCAGGTTTGAGGTCAGCCTCAGCAATTTATCGAGACCTTGTTTTAAAATAAAATAGGAGGTGGGTGTGATGGCCCATTCCTGTGATTCCAGTCCTTGAGAGGCTGAGACACATGGATCACAGGTTCAAAACCAGCCTTGGCAAGTTAGTGAGACTTCAGCAACTTTGTGAGACTGTTTTCAAATAAAAAATAAAATAGATCTGGGTTATAGTTTGAAGGTAGAATAACTCTGGATTCCATCTTCAGCACCACAAATGAATGAATGAATGAATAAACAAATAAATATAAAATAGGGCTGGGGGTATAGTTGGGAGGTAGAAAGTCCCTGGGTTCAATCCCTAGTACCACCAAAACAATCAAAAGGGCCGGGCGTGGTGGCGCACGCTTGTAATCCCAGCATTCGGGAGGCTGAGACCAGAGGATCCGGGTTCACGGCCAACCTCAGCTACCTAGTGAGGCACTCCGCAACTTAGTGAGACTCGGTTTCAAAATAAAGAATACAAAATAGGGCTGGGGGTATAGCTCAGAGGTAGAATGCCTCTGAATTCAATCCCCAGTACCGCAAAAAAAACAAACAAACAAACAAAAAAACAATCAAAAGGCATACAGAGCTGAGCGTGGTGGCGCATGCTTATAATCCCAGCATTTGGGAGACTGAGACTGGAGGATCCGGGTTCGCAGCCAGCCTCAGCTACGTAGTGAGGCACTCCGCAACTTAGTGAGACCCGTTTTCAAAATAAAGAATACAAAATAGGGCTGGGGAAGCCGGGTGTGGTGGCGCACGCTTGTAATCCCAGCATTCAGGAGGCTGAGACCAAAGGATCCGGGTTCGTGGCCAGCCTCAGCTACCTAGTGAGTTCACTCTGCAACTTAGTGAGACTCAGTTTCAAAATAAAGAATAAAAAATAGGGCTGGGGGTATAGCTCGCAGGTAGAATGCCTCTGAGTTCAATCCCCAGTACTGCAACAACAACAACAAAAAAAAATAGGGCTGGGGGTATAGCTCCGAGGTAGAATGCCCCTGAGATGCTGATGTGCCACTAACAAGTGTAACCAACACTGTAGAGCACAGTATCTTGAGAAGGATAGTGTTAAGTAAGAGCAGTGTATAAATGGTAACACCCTTTTTGTAACTTGAAGCAGATACTTTTAAGTTTTTTTTTTTTGTTGTTGTTGTTATTTTTGAGGTGGAGTTTTGCTCTGTTGACCAGCCTGGTCTCTAATTCCTGGACTCAAGTGATACTGCCTCTACCTCTGGAGTAGTTGGGAGTACAGCCTACTTTAAGTCTTTGAGCCTATTCTTCATCTTCATCTGTGTAAATGGGATAAGGACCAGTTTTCTTTCTTTCTTTTTTTTTTGGTGGCACTGGGCATTGAACCTGGGGGCATACTACCTGTGAGATACACACCCTGCCCTTTTTTTTTTTTTTTTTCTGTACTGGGGATTGAACCCAGGGGCATTCTACCTGTGAGCTACACCCCAAGCCCTATTTTTTATTCTTTATTTTGAAACAGGGCCTCACTAAGTAGCTGAGGCCAGCTGTGAACCTGCAATCCTCCTGTCTCAGCCTCCCAAGTACTGAGATTACAAATGTGTGGGACCATGCCCGACTTAAGAAGTTTTTTTGAATCTCAGCAAGAGTTTAAGAAACTTGAACCTTTCTAGCCTGTCATATACTTGTCTCATAGTTATAGAATTTTTAAACATATTAGCAATTTGAGGAAATTATGCAGCATACTGTCATGTATATATGATGGATTTACTTCTTTATATTTTAACGGAGAAGAGGGGTATTTGGCTGTGTATTTGGATTCATGTTTACTCTGATGGCTTTCTATATATATTGGTTATAGATTAATAGAATTTAGGAAATGGCTATAAGCTAAACAATACTTGTGATGTTATTTTAACAGTCATATTCTTTGTTTTATAGCACTAGAATAATAAAAACTGTTAACCTGCTTTTAGGTGTATTTGTACATAGGGTAAAAAAAGACCCACAAACCATGTATGATATTATTTAACACTTTTTTTTTTTTTTTTTGGCGGTACTGGGGATTGAACTCAGGGGCATTCTACCTCCAAGCTACATCCCCAGCCCTATTTTTTATTCTTTATTTTGAAACCGAGTCTCACCAAGTTGCAGAGTGCCTCACTCGGTAGCTGAGGCTGGCCGCGAACCCGGATCCTCTGGTCTCAGCCTCCCGAATGCTGGGATTACAAACGTGCACCACCACGCCCGGCGTATTTAACACATTTTAAATATAGGATAGGAAAAATAGGAGAAGCCTGTATTGACTACTTAGCTTGCAATGACCAAGCTAAGTTAGTTCTACAGGAACTGAATATAACCAATTTCTCAGAGGCTATACAGGGCTATAATTATCTAGCGTTTTCCTTATTAATACTATCAGGTTTTTTGTCCCCAGGTTAAATTACTGGTTAAATATTAACCACTGGGTAAAAGCATTACAATTTTCCAATTTTTGATGCCACCAAGAGTGGATGAGTATCCATGTTTTGTTTGGAAGAGTTTAATATTATTTCTGGAGTTTCTTTTGAGTTGATCTTTTTTATTGTTTTATTCATGTTGCTAACAAAGAAGTAAAGATTTTACACTCAAGTCATAATCTTAGGTTTCTGCTGATAATTTTGGTTTATGCCTAGGTGATAAGGGAAGCTTTGCTTAGTCTACTTAGGTCTACTTAGTTGGTCTTTTTTTTTTTTTTCTTGTGGTACTGGGAATGAAACCAAGGGTCTTCTACATCTGGGCTACACCCCCCCAGACCTATTTTATTTTTTACTTGGAAGCAGGGTCTTATTAAGTTGCTGAGAGCCTAAGATGCTGAGGCTGACTTCAAACCTGCCATCCTTCTGTCTCAGCCTCCCAAGTACTGAGATTACAAGCATGTACCATCACACCCAGCTTTAGTTGGTCTTTTAAAAATTTGTATTTCAAGCTGGGCATGGTGGTGCACACCTGTAATCCCAGTACTTAGGAGGCTGAGACAGGAGGAGGAGGGTTTAAGGACAGCTTCAGCAAGTAGTGAGATCTGATCAACCTAGTGAGGCCCTGTTTCAAAATAAAAATAAAATAGGGCTAGGGGTGGAGCTCAGAAGTAGAATGCCTCTGTGTTCAATCCCCAGTACCACACATATAAAAAACTATATTTTTGCCTTGATTCATCTGGATTTATTTTGATCATAGAACTACAGCATTTTTAGCCGGGCGTGGTGGCGCACGCTTGTAATCCCAGCATTCAGGAGGCTGAGACCGGAGGATCCGGGTTCGCGGCCAGCCTCAGCTACCTAGTGAGGCACTCCGCAACTTAGTGAGACCCGATTTCAAAATAAAGAATAAAAAATAGGGCTGGGGGTATAGCTCGGAGGTAGAATGCCCCTGAGTTTAATCCCTAGTACCACAAAAAAAAAAAAAAAAAAGAACTACAGCATTTTTACTGTTAGTAGGGTCTTAGGTCCTTTGATCTAACCATTTCATTTTGTGGCTACAGAAAGGGTGACATAGACAGATTAAAAGACTTGTGCAAGATGCTGGACAAAAAGAGCTGACATCCGGATTAGGAGCATAGCTCAGTGGTAGAGTGCTTACCTAGCACTGTTCAATCCCAGCTGCCCTCCCCCAAAGAGCTGTGCCTATTCTATTTACTATACTGTACTAAATGCTTTACAGATACTATCTTTTAAACTTTATATTTTTTTTTCGGTATTGGGGATTGAACTCAGGGGCATTATACCTCCGAGCTATACCCCCAGCCCTATTTTTTATTCTTTATTTTGAAACCGGGTCTCACTAAGTTGCGGAGGGCCTCACCAAGTAGCTGAGGCTGGCTGCGAACTCGGATCCTCTGGTCTCAGCCTCCCAAATGCTGGGATTACAAGCGTGTGCCACCACGTCTTTTAAGCCTTTTTAATCCTATCAATGAATGTGGAAGTTTGAGGCTCAGAGAGGTTATTTTGAGATTACTTAGCAGATAATGAAGTACTAGAATGAATCACAGCTCTGTCTTCTAACGCCATGGTATGGTTTTTATATGTATCACCTCACTGAATCCTCATAGCACTGTGGTTCTGCTGGCATGATTCTGGCTTACTTGACAGGAAGCAGGCTCACTGAGCATGGTCACCTGTGGTTGGGACTTGGAAGGCTTACATAGGACAGTCGGTGTTCAGGTCCCTTTGGGAGCTACTTTTAGAAATGGTACTGGAGTTTGTTTTTCACATTGTGGATTCATACCCTCGAGGGAGGTGGTTCTGGATTTGTCAGGACAGTTCAGTAATCGAAGTGGTGTTTGAAATACTGAGGATGTCACTGGCTAATAAGGAGCAGGTAAGATGAATTACTGAGATTTAAGCTACTGTCCACTAAGACAGGAGGATCACAGGTTCGAGGACAGCTTTAGCAAGTAGTGAGGCTCTCATCAACCTGGTGAGACCATCATTCCTTTTTTTTTTTTTTTTTTTTTTTTTTGCGGTACTGGGGATTGAACTCAGGCATTCTACCTCCGAGCTATACCCCCAGCCCTATTTTTTTTTTTCTTTTGAAACCAAGTCTCACTAAGTTGCGCGGAGTGCCTCACTGGGTAGCTGAGGCTGGCCACGAACCCGGATCCTCTGGTCTCAGCCTCCCGAATGTTGGGATTACAAGCGTGCGCCACCATGCCCTGTGAGACCATTCCATTTTATTTATTTTTTTATTTTATTTTATTTATTTTTTTGTGGTACTGGGGATTGAACTCAGAGGCATTCTACCTCCAACCTATACCCCCAGTCCTATTTTTTATTCTTTTTATTTTGAAACCGAGTCTCAGTAAGTTGCAGAGTGCCTCACTAGGTAGCTGAGGCTGGCCACGAACCCGGATCCTCCGGTCTCAACCTCCTGAATGCTGGGATTACAAGCGTGCGCCACCACACCCGGCGACCATTCCATTTTTAAAAGTGAAAATAAATCGGGCTGAGGGTTTAGCTTGGAGGTAGAATGCCCTTGGGTTCAATCCCCAGTACCAAAAAATAAAAATAAAAAAGCTACCTCCCATCCCGGCTCAGTACTAATACTCGGGAGGCTAAGACTAGAGGATTGAAGGTTCGTGGCCAGCTTCAGCAACTTTGTGAGGCCCTCTGCAACTTAGTGAGACCCTGTTTCAAAAAAAACAAAAACAGGTCTAGGGGTGTAACTCAGGTAGAATTCCTCTAGGTTCAATCCCCAGTACAACAAACACACAAAAAACTTACTTTCCCACTTTACTCTATACCTTAATAATTGAAAACATTTCATCTCTCTCTCTTTCTGTCTCTTGGACTGGAGATTGAACCCAGGAACATTCTATCTACAAGCTACATCCCCAGCCCTATTTTCGTTTTGAAACTGGGCCTCACTAAGTTGTTGAGGGTCTTCCTAAATTGTTGAGGCTGGCCTCTAATCCATGATACTCCTGTCTCAGCCTCCCAAGTAATGGGATTATAGGCATGCATCACCATACTTGGCTTAGAGGAGATCTCTTTTTTCTTTTAGGATTTTTACTTCAATTTGTGTGCGTGTGTGCGTGTGTGTGTGTGTGTGCGCGCGCGCGCGTTTATAGTTTTATTTTTTACAGGGCCAAGGATCGAACCCAGGGCTTTACTTTGTGTGTGCAAGGCAAGTGCTCTGCCACTGAGCTGAATCCCCAACCCTGAGATCTTTTTATTAAAGCAAATTGTGATCACAGGACTTTCTGAAAATTTTATGTCTTACATTTATTTATTTATGTACGTATTTATTGGTATGAGGGATTGAACCCAGAGACATTCTAATATTTTTGAGCTACACCTCCAGCCTGATTTTATTTCTTATTAGGAAGCAGGATTTTGCTAGGTCAATGAGGCTGTCCTCTAACCTCTTGTCTCAGCCTCCCAAGTACTGGGATTATAGGCATGAGTCACCACACCAGCCTTACATTTATTTATTTATTTATTTATTTATTTATTTATTTATTTATTTATTTATTTATTTTTGCAGTACTGGGGATTGAACTCAGGGGCATTCTACCTCCAAGCTACACCCCCAGCCCTATTTTTTATTCTTTATTTTGAAACCGGGTCTCACTAAATTGCGGAGTGTCTCACTAGGTAGCTGAGGCTGGCCGCGAACCCGGATCCTCCGGTCTCAGCCTCCCGAATGCTGGGATTACAAGTGTGCCCCACCACGCCCGGCTCTTACATTTATTTTAATTACAGGGAAGTTAATGAATTTTCTCATCAGAAATATTACAGACCACATTCTTTTCCCCTCCAAAGGGAAGGCAGTTTGGACACTTACTGAAACTGATCAGTGAATGTTGGGGCAAATACATATTTAATATGTAATTTGAGCCCATTGTGAAATAAGATTATTTAGTTTTAGGACAGGAGATTTTTATGTAGGTATATTACTTTAAACCCAAAGTAAAGTTTATTTATAAATATTCTATTTAAAAGTCTGGACCATGGCTATATAATAAAAGCCATGTAGATGCTGGGCTCTGAATATGAAGATATCCCCAGAAATACATTTATTTGATAGTCACTTGAATAAATGCACTAGTGTTGAGTGGTGTTCAGCTGCCACCAGACAGCTGTCCAGAGAACCTTATGGTATATAAAACATGAACAGAGCTCAGACAGCTGGGCCTAATTGGCCTGGCTCACTCTGAAGAGTAGGTCTGTTGTGAGAAATTTAAAAATCTTTGTTTTGTTGAGAGTAGAAATAATTTTGTATAGGATGACTTGTTATCTGTCTGCAAATGAAAACTAAATGTTTCCCCTTCATCCCCTGGAATTTATTTTTATTTTTAATTTTTAAAATTTATTTATTTATTTATTTTGATACCAGAGATTGAACTTAGGAACTTTCTACCTCTGAGCTCCACCCCCATCCCTATTTTATTTTTATTTTGAAAAGGTCTCACTAGCTGGGCGTGGTGGCTCACGCTTGTAATCCCAGCATTTGAGAGGCTGAGACCAGAGGATCCGGGTTGGCAGTCAGCCTCAGCTACTTAGGCCCTCTGCACTTAGTAAGACTCTGTTTCAAAATTAATAATAAAAAAATAGGTCTGAGGGTGGAGCTCGGAGGTGGGAGGTAGAATGCCCCTGGGTTCAATCCCCAGTACCACAAAAAAAAAAGAAAAGAAAAGAAAAAGAAACGGTCTCACTAGGTTGATGAGAGTCTCACTACTTGCTGAGGCTGTCCTTGAACCTGCCAAGTACTTTAATGCAGAAGCCAAGTTTTTTTTTTTTTTTTTTTTTTTTTTTTGCGGTACTCAGGGGCATTCTACCTCTGAGCTACACCCCCAGCCCTATTTTTTATTCTTTATTTTGAAACCGAGTCTCACTAAGTTGCGGAGTGCCTCACTAGGTAGCTGAGGCTGGCCTCGAACCCGGATCCTCTGGTCTCAGCCTCGGTTTAAATGATTCTAAAACAAGTCAAGGTCACACTGGTGATAGGTTGAAAAACCAAGATGGTTAAAGCAATGGAATATGTGGTATTGCTGATGGTAAGAGGTGGTCAGGAAGTGGTGAGTAAGCAGTTGAATTTAGGTTAGCTTTATAAGTCTCAGGAGAGGGAAGGAATGTGCCTCAGACAGTTAATTGTACTAGGTTCTGTTGGGTACATATAACCATAGAATATCTTCTGTAGCTCTCTGTGTTACAGCTCTCTTTTGAGTTATTGCCTTAGAATGTTAACAGAAATGCGAATGTCTCTTTTCTAGCTGGTTGTTTAATTAGACCTTATTGTTTAATGTGACTGGTGAAATTCAAGCTTACTTGAAAGCTAACTTTACTGAGGGAGGAAATTCTTAGGACAGAATGCCAACTAAATTTAATAAAATGACTTGTTTTCTAGGCTGCATTGAGGTTTTGGTTCTTGTGTAAAATATCTAAAGGGAACAGGTATGTTTTATGACTTATTTTCAGGAATGTGTATATTTCTAGCATTAAAGTCATATGTTGAATTAAAATGAGAACACCGGAAGGTCTCTACGTAGATGGAGAAATATTTAGTTTAGTCAGGCAGGTCAGTAACACTCTGAACAAATTCAGTCAGGAAACATAGTCAAAGAAAAATGTGATCTTAATACCTAATTAATAGCTTTTAATAATTTTGGAATCCTATGCAGATTGTTCTCTGTTCCAGGACATTGTAAAATACCACTCCATGCTTAAGTAATTGCTTTAGCAAAATTAGTTTGTGTATGTTTTAGGATGTCAGTTCAACAAGTTTCTGCACTTTGACCATGTGCTGATAACTAGTTGGACTTTCCACATCTTACTTAAAGTAACACAGAAAACTATAACAAAATTATGTTCAAAATGTTAATTCACTGCATGACCTCCATGTGTCCTTGATATTGGCAGCTCATCTGACATAAAACTCATTTATCCGTGGCTCTTAGATTTGGGTGTAAATTTCTTTTCTCTAATATAGGGGATTGAACCCAGGGTATTCTAACCACTGAGCTATATTTCCAACCCTTTTAATTTGAGGCAGGGTCTCCCTACATTGCTGGGGCTGTCCTTGAGCTTGTGGTCCTCCTGCCTCAGCCTCCCAAGTAGCTGGGGTTACAGATATTCCACCTTACCTGGTTTGGGTGTGGTGACATAGGTTCGTAATCCCAGTACTTGAGAGACTGGAACAGGAGGATTGCAGGTTCCAGGGCAGCTTCAGCAAATAATGAGACTGTCATTAACCTAGTACTACGACTTTTTTTTTTTTGCGGTACTGAGGTTTGAATCCAGGGGCATTCTACCTCAGCTCCAGCTCCAGCCCTGTTTTTTATTCTTTATTTTGAAACAGGGTCTCACTAAGTTGCGGAGTGCCTCACTAAGTAGCTGAGGCTGGCTGTGAACCTGGATCCTACAGTCTCAGCCTCCCAAATGCTGGGATTACAAGCATGCGCCACCATGCCCGGCTAAGACCTTGTTTCATAATAAAAATAAAATAGGGCTGGGGATGTATCTTGGAGGTAGAATACCCCTGGGTTGAATCTCTTACCATGCTGCCACCACACAACAAGATTTATTCTCCCCTTCTAAATTAGTTTTTGATTAAAGCCTGCCATCTTGTGGCCTTTAAAAATACGGGATTTAGAGGGAAAATCTGTTGAAATTTTATATATAAGGAGTTGCTTTATGATACCAAATGAGTAAAACATCTTCTTAAAATGGTATTTTCAGAGCCGGGTGTGCGCCACCATACCTGGTGACACCACCCTTTTAGATGTTATTCTGTGGGGCCCAGCTTAAATTTT
>PVLC010044452.1:0-12127 GCA_004027655.1 Graphiurus murinus | reverse complement strand
TCAGTCACGAGAGTTGTGAATCAGCAGAGGAGCTAGCCTAGAAAAGATGGGTTAACATGCTTCTGGCACAGCGTGGAACAGTGAGGGGAGAGCAAGGAAGCAACAAGGTGCATAACATGTTCATTTGTTATTCATTAGAAAATGTATTCCTAGCCGGGCGTGGTGGCGCACGCTTGTAATCCCAGCATTCGGGAGGCTGCGACCGGAGGATCCGGGTTCACGGCCAGCCTCAGCTACCTAGTGAGGCACTCCGCAACTTAGTGAGACTCGGTTTCAAAATAAAGAATAAAAAATAGGGCTGGGAGCGTAGCTCGGAGGTAGAATGCCCCTGAGTTCAATCCCCAGTACCGCAAAAAAAAAAAAAAAAATGTATTCCTAAGAATTCTTTACACTCAGGATTACATTTTCCTGTTTGGTTCTGAAGATTGAACCCAGGGGCATTTTACCTCTGTGCTACACCCCCAAGCCCTTATTATTATTATTATTTTAAACAGGGTCTCACTAGGTTGCTGAGGCTGGCTTTGAACCTAGGATCCTCTTGTCTCGGTGTCCCACGTACTAGGATTACAGGCATGTGCCACCATGCCCAGCTATTTTACCTTATTTTTAATTAACAAATAATAAGCTAGGTGCAGCAGTACGTGCCTGGAATCCCAGTACTAAGAAGATTGAGACAGGAGGACTGCAGGTTTGAAGGCACTGCAGGATAACTTAATAAGATCTTGTTTCAAAATAAAAACCAAAAAGGGCTGAAAGTGCAGCTCAGAGGTAGAACACCGCTGGGTTCAACCTCCAGTACCACAAATAACAACAACAATAATAATACTAGTATATGTTTATGGGGCACAATATAGTGTTTTAATACATGTATACATTGGAGAGTGACTGAATCAGGTTAATTAATGTATTTATCACCTCAACTACTTATCATTTCTTTGTGGTGAGAACACTGAAAATCCACTCTTGCACCTATTTTGAAATATAAACTACAGCACATTATTGACTGTGGTCACCCACTGACCACCAGCTCCCTTTCCCCATCCTCCCCACCAGGCTCCTGGTCAGCACCATTCCTCTCTCCACATCTGTGAACTGGACCTTTTTGGATTCCACACAGAAGTGAGGTTGTATGGCCCTTGTCTTCTTGTATCTAGCTTATTTCACTTATGCTTAAGGCCATCTAGGTTCACCCATGTTGTCACAAATGACAGAAGATTTTGCTTTTTCAAGACTGAATTGTGCACCATATTTTCATCAATTCACCTGCTGATGGGCTGTTTCTGTTTTGCTATTGTGAACAGTACTGCAATGGACGTGGGAGGGCAGATGTCTCTTCAACATCCTCATATCAAGTCCTTCGGGTACATACCCAAAAGTGGGATGCCATATCATATGGCAGTTCTATTTTCAGGTTTTCAAGGAAACTCTTGTTTTCCATAATAGCTGTCCTAATTTATATTACTACCAACAGTGTACAAGGGTTCCCTTTCTCCAGATCCTTACCAATACTTATCTCTCATCTTTTTGACAATAATTAGCAGATGTGAAATAACATCTCAGTATGGCTTATTTTGTTTTGTTTGTGGTACTGGGAATTGAACCTAGGGGTGCTCTACCACTGAGCTATCCTTAGATCATTCTGGTTTGAAACAGGGTCTTGCTATATTGTTAACGATGGCCTCAAATCTGCAATCTTCCTGTCTCAAACTCTCAAGTACCTGGGTTATAGGCGTGTGCCACCACACCTGACTTCACTGTGGGGTTTTTTGTTTGTTTGTTTGTTTGTTTTGGTACTGGGGATTGAATTCAGAGGCATTCTACCTCCGAGCTACATCCCCAGCCCTATTTTTTATTCTTTATTTTGAAACAGGGTCTCATTAAGTTGCGGAGTGCCTCACTAGGTAGCTGAGGCTGGCCGCGAACCAGGACCCTCCGGTCTCAGCCTCCCAAATGCTGGGATTACAAGCGTGCACCACCACGCTGGCTTCACTGTGGTTTTGGTTTGCATTTCCCTGATGCATCTTGATGATTAGAGATACTGAGCATTTTTTCATAAGTGGCCATGTGTATGCTTCTTTTGAGACATGTCCGTTCAGGTTCTTTGCTTGTTTTTAAAGAGTAATTAGTTTTCTAATTACTCTTTGAGTTCCTTGTATGTATTAGATATTAGCCTCTTATCAAATGTATGATTTGCCCTTTGTTCAATCCCCAGCATTGCAACAAAAGAGAGATAGGATGGATGGATGGATGGATGGATGGATGGACAGATAGATACATAGAAAAAAAGGAAGGAAGGGAGGGAGGAGTAAGGAAGGAAGTAAGAAAGGAAAAGAAGAAAGAAGAAAAAAAAAGAAAAGCAAAGAAATGGAATTCCCTTCAAATATCTTCCTGGATATATTTTAAGGTAAAATGTCAATTTCTACTTATAAAAAAAATTTTTCCCTTGGAGTTTCACAGTTTTTTTTTTTTCTTTTTGGTTATTATTTATTTATCTTGTGGTACAGGAAATTGAAACTGGAGCACTCTACACTAAGCCCTTTTTTTACTTTGAGACAAAGTCTCACTATGTTGTCCAGGCTGGCCTCAAACTTGAAATCCTCCTGCCTCATCCTCCTGAGTAGCTGGCATTACAGGCATAAGGTACCACACCTAGCCTAAGATGCCCTCCCTGCACCCTCTCCCCACCCTTTTTTTAATTTTTTTTTCTTTCAGTACTGGGGATGGAACCCAGGGGCATTCTACCTCTGAGCTATATTCCCAGCCCTATTTTTTTTATTCTTTATTTGGAAACATGGTCTCACTAAGTTGCAGAGGGCCTCACTAAGTAGCTGAGGCTGGCCTCGAACTTGGTCTCAGCCTCCCACGTACTGGGATTACAAGCGTGCGCCACCACGCCCGGCTCCTTTTTTTAATTTGAAACAGTTTTGTTCAATTGCTCCAATCGTTCTCAAACCTGGATCCTCAGAATCACCTCCTGAGTAGCTGAGATGATGGGCATGCACCACAGGGCCAGGCCTAGAGTTTTCAGTTTCAAAAAGAAATGTGTTTCCAAAGTATTGGGGGGGAGGGGCCGAAGAATGAAGGAATTCCATTGAATTTACAAAGCTGCGCTACTCCTACCCAACTAAGATCAAAATGGCTGTTTGTACAGTGGCGAGGATATTATGGAGAAACGACAGAAATGTTTGGGGAAAATATGTGCAGAACCTCACTGATGGAAACAGGATCTTTCCCAAGTGTTCAAGTAACACAACTCAAAGCATTTTTACATATTCCTGTCATGTTACGTTGCTCTGCTGATGAAGGATCTGTTATCTTTAAAATTCCAAACATTCGTCTCTCCAAGATAGTTTAAAAGAAATATTTCTGAAATTGAAATGTTTGGCAGCCAGGGATAGCCAAAAATATGTTGGCTGTTACAATGAGAAGTTTGTTTCCAAAATATACTATTTCTTGGGGAAAATATTTTTTTGTGGCAGCTGCAAAGATGCTTTCACACTCAGAAATTAATTGACTATTAAAAGTGGAAAAGGTAGAGTGATTTGCTTTTTCCTTTTGGCCAGCACTACTGTAAGATCTGACACGCTTTTATCAGCAGAGGGCAGAGGCCCCAGCTGCCACTTGGCCCGGGAGCCTTTCTTGCTCTTTAACTGTGTTCCCTTACAGAGGAAATTAGCAAAATCAATCTTTTCCAGATAAGGTCTTGTTTTGTCTTATAATGACTGTGTCCAACTGCAGCCCTAAATCGTGTGAACATGACTGTGAAGGGGACCAGAATATGCCACCTCAAAGTAGTCCTCTAGCATAAAGATTATTTTGAGCTAAAGGCAACGGAGCAATGGCTGGGCAAACTTGAAAAACAGAGCGTGTTTTCCTTTTGTAAAGGAAATCTCCATTTAAGCCAGGCAAGGTGACATAAACCTATAACCCCAGTGCTTGGGAAGCTGAGCCAGGAGGATCACAGGCCAGTCCCAGCTACTTAGTGAGACTCTCAGCAACCTAGCGAAACCCAGTCTCAAGAAAAAATAAGGCTGGGGGTATAGTTTGGAGGTAAAGTGCCCTGGGTTCAATCACTTGTACCAAAAAAAAAGAAATTTCCATTTGTAAAGGTGTCTCTCTGGTACCAGAAAGAAGAGGATGACTCTTAACAGATCTTATCAAGGTAGAAGGTACAACTCTTATCCCAGTACTCAACCCCACTAAACACTTCCTTCTTGTGGAACTCACAGTCCCTTCTCAGGTTCCCCTAACTTCCTTTCTCCTTGGCCTGCCTCTTCCCCCCCACTTTCCATCCTTTAGGATGGCATGGAAGCCCCCAGATTCTGGCCTCTTCCTAAAGCCACACTTCTTTGTGAACTTCTACAGGTAGGTAAGTAATGAAAAGTTTTTTCTCTTATTAATCTCTCTGGTCAGTTTAATTCAGCTGCCATTAAACCTAGGAGGGTAGATGGGAAAAGGTTGATTTTCCTTCCCCACAATGGCTATACTTCTTGCTTAACTTAAATAGGCTTTCTGACTCAATTTTATTCTAACACTAGCATGTAAGACAAATATTATACAAATATAAAAGTCATGGGAGGTTGAGACTTCCCTGTGAGACAATCCACAAATATCAGGCATTGTACTGTTGTGGGATAACACGGTCCCACTCATGGGTCCCTGGCCTCCGTGATAAAAAGAATTTTAACACGTGCCAGTCAGGAACAAAAGGTAGGAATTTATTTAGGAAAATAAGGAACTGGGGGAGAAAACAGGTGAGCAGACATTTTCCTGGCCAGATGCGAGCACGAGGGCAAGAGAGTGAGCGCGTGGTAAACTCTCTTTTATACGCTTTTAAGAGGGGTGGGCACAGAAGAAGTCTGGACCTCCTTCTTCTTCAGGTATAGGTGGGCGACAGGTGGGCGTTCCAAGTTGGGCCCTCCTCTTCCTCAGGTTTCAAGATGGGTCTGCCCTTGGCTGTGAATTTCCGGTGTCCTTGGTCCTGACTCTTAGGTGGGGGACAGGGCCTAAGGAACTTCCAAAGGTGGAGTAGAGGCTGCAGCTCTTCAGTTCCAGGTTTTTATATTAAAGTGATATTTTTACTTTTCCTTCCCATTTGTCTCCTTCTTGCCTACTTATTTCTTCTATCCTACATCAGTACCATGCACAGAGATACATGGGTGAGTATATGGGAAATGCTTCAGAAGCGGGAACGGAGCAGAAACAGCAGTAACCAACTGCCGGGAGAACTCAGAAAGAGCAAGGCTTGTCCTAACAGGCAGAAAAGCAAAAGGAGCAGTTTCTATCTTCCTACCCTGCAGACTTCCCTGCTACAGCTTGGCAGGACCTACATCGGGGTATGGGAAGGCTGGATGGAACATGGGAGCCCAGTCAAATTATAAATCATCAAGCGCAAAAATAAGTTTGTCCCTCTGATCCATCAACACAGAATCTCAACACAACAGAGGCAAGAGTAAAGAAACTTATCCAGGCATTTTTAAAGGATTAAAAAAAAGTCTTCAAATTATATATACTACAGTGATAAAAGGTTGAACTAGTTATTTTTCTACAAAATGAAACATATATTTTTATTTACTTTAGAAAGGAGTCTTTGTACTATTTAATGTGCTCATTAAAATAATTGTTTGTGATGTGGTACTGGGGATTGGACCCAAGGGCATTCTACCTATGTTTTTTATTGCTGAGGCTGGCTTCAAACCTGTGCTCCTCCTGTCTCAACTTCCCAAATACTGGGATCACAAATCTAGTACTTGGGAGTCACCACACCCAGCTTAAAATAAGTGGGTTTTTGTTGTTTTGGTTTTGGTGATACAGGGATGGAACCCTGGAGCACTCTCCCTGTGAGCTATACCTCCAGGCTGATTTTATTTTATTTTTATTTTTTATTTTTGCGGTACTGGGGACTGAACTCAGGGCATTCTTCCAAACTACATCCCTAGTCCTATTTTTTATTATTTATTTTGAAACAGGTTTTCACTAAGGTTGGGGAGGGCCTCGCTAAGAAGCTGAGGCTGGCCACAAACCTGCAATCCTCCTGTCTCAGGCTCCCACATCCTGGGATTAAAAGCAAGCACCACCACGCCTGGCTTAAAATAAGTTTTAAGCTACCCTTAGCCCCTTCATCCAAATGCCACCATTCCTAATACTTGGGTAATTTTTAGATAATTTTTCTATTACAGGTCTTTTGTTTTTATAGAACCATAATTACACAATATTTTGGTTCTGCTAAATACTAAGCCAAGTATCTCCATGTCATTAATTTTGACAAACACAGTTTTAAAGCCTGCAACATATCTTGACAGTTCCTAAAATTTTGAATTGGAAAAGAACAAGGGTTAGTTCCTAAAACATCTCAAGAAGACAAGAAAAAAAAAAGTTCAGTTATTATTTGGCTTTTGTTTATTTTTAGTCAGTAATTTGCCCTAAAAGTATTTGTGTGTGGCAAGCATGTTCGAGGCACTGTACTGGGCAGTCAGCAAGATGCCATATTTATCAGCAACCTCACTCCATTCCTGGCCATGGTTCCCACTGGGCTTCAGCTCTGTGCTGTGCAGACTAAAATCACTGCGTTATATTTTGAGACTGATTTCCAGGAGGGCAGGCATGGGGAATGGGTGGCAGTAACAAGGATCCAGGCTCATCTGGGCCGGAGCGTGACCAAGGCTGGCCTCAAAACCCCAGCCCACAGTGAGAAAAGCAAAGCCCTGCTCACATCAACCTCGTGCAGGCTGTTGAGTAAAGGACCCGGAAGCCACACTACACACAGCCTGGGAAGCCAGATGGTCTTGTGAGGAGGCAATGGGGCGGCAGAGAACTACTCCCTGACTTGAGCACACCTGACTTCCAGTCCTTGTTCTATCCCAAGCACAGACAATGCAGCGAGTGTCTCTGGTTCCAGTTTTCTCATCTGCAAGGTAAGGTGGAGCTGGGCACTCCTTGTGAGGCCCTCCAACTAAGTAAATCTGAGGTTTCATGATGCTGTAAAAGGCAGGACTCACAACCCACAAAAGCACCAAGCCCAAACACCTTGTCAATTTTTAAGTGTTATTTCAAAACCAGAAATGAAAAAGAAAAAAAAAGCCACCCCTTACAGCGATAAGTTATATAACTTCCATTCCACTTGCTGGGCCGTTCTGGGCTATAACAAATCTTCAGCTTGGCTGGCAGTGCCGGTGAGGCCAGGGTGGAGGCCTAGGCCTCCTTCTGGACCCTCTTGAAGTGTGATAATCACAGGTTTTCTCCTGTAGCCACAGGCTGGACACCTTCCCTGTAGCCCCACGGGGGTGTCTGCTCAGTTCAAATTCACCTTTGTAATGGAAAAGTTCAGAGTACTACCTTAAATGATGTTCTCTGGCTGTATGGAAACTAGAGGAAACATTCTCTTTATTATTGGAAAAATTTTTCATTTTCTTCCCAAAACAAACAAAAAAAAAATTCCAAAAAAAACTATTTCCATACTGTTAGGATGTTCCTTGAAAATTCTTTAATAATTAGAGAATAGTCTGTACCATTTAAAACACAAAATTACTAGGACTCCTACCCCAATAAGTACAAAGTCTGTCCAACACTGGGGTCATTTAATTATAAAGTATAAAATGTATATGCGTCCAATAGATAAATGAACTGTGCACCTAATAATTGCTTTGCTCCTAATAATAACACATTTTCTTAAAAAACACCTACCTCTTGAAATCAAAGTCTATGATTAAAAAGGAAAAAAAGGGGGGAAACTCCACATAATGAACAAGCAGACAGCAAATCATGCACTTCATCCTTTTTTGTAGGAATTGTAGTTCTTACCCCCCCCAAAAAAAATCACATTACTTATCTGAAGATCATAAAGCCAAAGAAAACAATAGAAAGTACCATTAGCTCTCAATCATCCAAGCACACACTTCCCTTTTGGTGTGTTAGTCAGGGTCCCCTTCCTGGGCCAAGAACACTACACAGTTAACAAATTTGTGTGTCTACGTGGATGTCTTTGTGGGTAGTGAGAGCACTCAACAGCACATCTGGAATCCTGTCTGAGACAGGCATTGGAGGTGTTAGAACTACACTCATCCTAAGCATCACCTGCCTGTGTTAGTGCCACACAGGTAGTGTACGCAGGTCTCCATCACTGAACTATGAAGCAACCAGATCCCATATTGGCACAAGAGTACAGTAAAGAAAATCAGTATCTAGCCAGGCACAGTGGGGCAGGCTACTCAGGAGGCTTAGGAGGATTGCTTGAGTCCAAGATTTTAAACTCAGCCTAGCAACACAGTGAGACCCTGTCTCAAAAAGAAAACAACCTGGGCATGGTGGTACATGCCTGTGATCCAGCACTTCGGAAGCTGAGACAGGAGGATCACAGGTCCAGGCCAAAAAAAAAAAAAAAAAAAGACAAGTGAAGCCTACACTTCTAAAAATCTAAGGGGACTCTGAGGCATTGCTACATTCTAAGAGATTATGAATCATCAGAGAAAAATTCACTTGTTTTCAATTTGCATATAGTATTCACAGCTCCTCTGAAAATTAGTTGTCTAAGCACACTGGGTCTAGTTACTCTCCATTCAATAGAATAGAAGGCTACAGAGGTCATTTCCAGTCATGCCAGATAAGAAGTGAAGAAAGTTAAAAAATACAGATCCGTAGCCAAGAAGACCCATGTGTGTGTGTGTGTGTGTGTGTGTGTGTGTGTATTTAACCCAGGGGCATTCTACCTTCGAGCTACACTCCCAGTCCTATTTTTTATTATTTATTTTGAAATAGGGTCTCACTAAGTTGCAGAGGAACTTACTAAGTAGCTGAGGCTGGCGGCGAACCCAGATCCTCCTGTCTCAGCCTCCCAGGTACTAAGATCACAAGCATGCGCCACCAGGCCCGCTGAAGACCCACTTTAGACAAATTATCTGGGTGAAATTTTTAGCCATGTCAGTAAACACTGTCTATCTTGGAACAATAGCGCAATAGTTTTGTTTGTGTTTTTCTTTGCTTGCGCTGTAGTTTGTGTCTGGAATGTCCCCCAAAGGAGCACCCCACCTGGGTGTTAAAGGCTTGGTCCTCCCTGTGCTATCAGGAGGTGGTAGAAAGAGGCAGGGCCATGTTGGAGGTCTCCAGGCCGCTGGGAGTGTGTACTTGAAGAGGGTTTGGGGATCCCACCGAGATCTGTGCTTTGTGTCTCAGCCATGCTGTGAACAGTTTTGTTACTCTGTGTACCCCACTGCGTGTCCCCCACCCCACCAGAGGTCTGAATACAACAGATGCACCCCATCACGGGCTGAAACCTCTAAAACTGTACGGAAAAATAAACTTGTCTCTAATCAACGTGATTACCACAGGTATTTGTTACATGAATGGAAGGCTAACATAACCTGACTCATCTAAAACTAAAAGGCAGCTGAGCACAGTGACAAGTAATTCCAAAGATCCGACACTGAGGCAGGAAGATCGTAGGTTCAAGGCCAGCCTGGACAACTTAGAGACCCTGTCTCACAGCAAAAAGGACTGTGAGTATAGTACAGTGTTGTAGAGCACACCTGTGTGTTTTACTGCAAAAAATAAAAATAAAAGGTACCAATAGCAAAAATACATTTTTTTCCATCCCAGTCTGTAAAAGTATAAATAGCAAAAGATGAAGGCGATAGATTAAGGGGACAACCAAGAATACAAATACATCCACAAACTTGGTAAAAAACTTCTTGAATAATCTAAAACTGATTATAGTTTCCCCTATATCATACATGCTCAAATATACTTTTGTCCTTTCCTGCTTACTGAAATTAACTTTGATTATACATTGATCATCATTAGAAAATGTCATTAAATATCCCCCAAAAGCATGCCTTACTCCAAATATCAAAGGCCAAAACTGCTCACAAAGGGTCATGTACCAATGGAACTCAAGGAATGCAGGCCAAACCTGAGGCGGCTGATGGAAGGTTGGAAAGACAAGATCACAAGGACATCCACCTGCGCACATCCACCAGGGACTCCATGCAAAGGGGGAACCTTCACCTGCAGAAACTGACCTACACCCATGCATTTCAGTTAAAAAAATACAAAGTTACAGTTACAAAGTTATTATGCATGGGGACTGTTAAATAACCAATTGTTTTCTTTTTTCTTTTCAATTGTTTCTTATTTCTAGTCTTTACAATGTAATAAAGTTAGAGTGAAGAAACACAAGCTTGACATTGATTTTGGGGGGAGGAGGGGGGTGCTGGGAATTGAACTCAGGGGCATTCTATCTCTGAGCTATAACCCCCGGACCTTTTTTATGTTTTGTTTTAAAACAAGATCTCATTGGGTTGCTGAAAATCTCACCAGGTTGCTGAGGCTGTTCCTCAAACCTACAATTCTCCTGCCTCAGCATCCCAAGTACTGGGATTTCAGGCATTCACCACCATATCCACTTGACAGTGAATTTTAAACTATAAAAGAATAAAGACAAACCAAAGAATATTTGCCAAAATATAATATCCAATTCATGACTGATGCTTACTATGTGTAAGCAATTTACATGTTATTTGATCCTCATAAAACTTATGAGATGAATACTAATTGTACTGCTGATTTATAAGTGAAACCAAGGCTCAGGAAAGTGAAGCACCTTATCCCGATGGCTCAGCCAATGACACATGTCCCATTCCTGCATCCACATTCTCAACCCACCATTTCATACAATGCCAAAAGGAGACAGTCAGAATCAGCTGATTTTTCAAGTAATTACAAAATTTATTCTTCTTAGCCAGGCGTGGTGGCGCACGCTTGTAATCCCAGCATTTGGGAGGCTGAGACCGGAGGATCCGGGTTTGCAGCCAGCCTCAGTTACCTAGTGAGGCATTCCATAACTTAGTGAGACCCTGTTTCAAAATAAAGAATAAAAAAATAGGGCTGGGGGTGTAGCTCAGTGGTAGAATGCCCCTGAGTTCAATCCCCAGTTCTGCAAAAACAAAAAAAAATTATTATTCCAAGCGCACTAACATTTGTATTTGTTTCTTTGCTTTTGTTTGGGCACTTAAGTTTGAACCTAGAGGCATTCTATGTCTGAGTTCTATCCCTAGCCCTTTTTACTTATTATTTTGAAATAGGGTCTCGCTAGGTTACTGAGAGTCTCACTAAATTGCTGAGGCTGGTATTGAACCTATGATCCTCCTGTTTGTGTGTGTATATAACTAGGGACTGAACTCAGGGCCATTCTACCTCGAAGTTACACCCCCAGCCCTTCTATTCTAATTTTTTGTTTTGAAACAAAATCTTGCTAGGTTGCTGAATTTCACTATTTACTGAGACTGTCCTTGAACCTTCAATCCTCCTAGATTATAGGCATGCACCATGACACCCACTTAACGTGTGTGTGTGTGTGTGTGTGTGTGTGTGTGTGTATTGAACGGGAGGAGGGGGCATTCTCCCTCCAAGCTACACCCCCAGCCCTATTTTATTTTTATTTTGAAACAGGGTCTGCTAGACTGATAAGAGTCTCACAACTTGCTGAAGCTGTCCTTGAACCTGTGATCCTCCAGTCTCAGGCTCCCAAGTACTGGGATTACAAGCATGTACCCCCACACCCAGTTAACATTTGTTTTCAATCAATAGTGGTGGCAATTCCTTAACCCACTAAATACAACATATGGAATATGATTTATGTTTTCTTGGGTGACCTAAAGTCATCATCATTAATATCAATTACTGTTCTGGTCTCTAATTAAACCCATGTATGGAACTGCTTCCTAATTCATCCCAATGATTACATGGTGGCCGGTGACATTCTTCAGGATGCCGGAGCTAACGGCTTCTCACAGCTCTGCTGTACCAAGGGCAGAGCCACAAGCAGGCCGCCAGGCTTCCACTTCCTCTGCTATAATACAAGGCCTACTCACCTGCTCCGCAGAGCATGCTAAAGGCTCGAATCATTATACAAACATGACTGCAATGGCAACTGGGCTATTGTAGGCCTTGTTATTTCCCTTCAATGGAATACTTGGATTAAACTCTTCCTGGCAGACATTATTTTAAAAAGGAATGAAAAGCTGGACGTGGTGGCACACACTTGTAATCCCAGCATTTGGGAGGCTGAGACAGGAGGATCACAAGTTCAAGGGTAGCCTCAGCAAGTAGTGAGATTCTCATCAGCCTTACAAGA
>PVLC010044451.1:0-12165 GCA_004027655.1 Graphiurus murinus | reverse complement strand
AAAAAAAATTTGTCAGCTACCCCTCTGATAGAGGACTGATATCTAAAATATACAGAGAACTCAAGAAACTGACAGCTAAGAAAATGATTAACTTCATCGAAAAAATGACCTAAATAGACACTTCACAAAAGAAGAAATACAAATGGCCATTAAATGTATGAGGAAATATTCAACATCATTAGCAATCAGTGATATGCAAATTGAAACTATCCTGAGATTTTACCTAACCCCTATTAGAATGGCAATCATCAAAAACATAAACAACAGCAAATGCTGGCGAGGGTGTGGAGATGTAGGAACCCTAATACATTGTTGGTGGGATTGCAGATTAGTGCAACCACTTTGGAAAACAGTATGGAGGATCCTCACATGAATGGGAATGAACCTACCATATGACCCAGCAATACCACTTATGGGTATCTACCCAAATGAATGGAAACCAAACTATCAGACCAATGCATGTGTATCTATGTTTATAGCTGGACAATGCACAATTCCCAAACTATGGAAACAGCCAAGATGTCCATCAACAGATAAATGGATTACCAAACTATGGGATATGTACACTGGAATTTTTCTCAGCCATAAAGAAGAACAAAATCATGTCATTTCAGGGAAATGGATGGAACTGGAAAACACTATGTTAAGTGAGATTAGTCAGTTACAAAAAGTAAAAAATCATATGCTCTCCCTGATATGCAGAAGCTCAGGAGAAAGTGGAACCTAAGAGGGACTCTAGACGAAGAAGGAGAAACCTTAGATGAGCAAAGAATGTGACTTAACTGAAGGTGATGGGGAGGGGGAACACCCTAATGTACATGATATACTTTCACAAACATATCAAAGTCAATCACTAAACTGAACTTGAAAAGGAGGGAAGGGGAAGGAATGGGGCAGGAATTGGGGAAGGATTAAATGAGAGATGTTTGCATGTATGCCTTACTAGTTTGCACCTACCAAAGATATATGATTACAATGCACCAATAATAAAAAAATAAATAAGTAAAAAAAAATCTTTATCATCATTTGTGATACTAGGGATTGACCCAGGGGCATTCTATCTCCAAGTTACACTCTCCAACCACTTTTATTTTTTATCTTGAAACAGGTACTTGCTAGGTTGCTGAGGATCTCCCTAAGTTGCTAAAGTTAGCCTCCAACTTGCAATTCTCTTGTCTCAGCCTCCCAAGTACTGGGATTATAGGCGTGTGTCATCATGGCTGACTTAATTTAAAATAATTTAGGTTGGATGACAGGCCATGGGAATTCATTAGACTAATATCTATACTATTATTGTGAAACTTGTAAAAAGGAAGTTAAGGAAAAGTACTATTGTTTGGCTCTTAAGTGTCCCCAAAAGGTTCATATGGGAATGGCTTGATTTCCAGATTGGAATTTTTAGGAAGTGGTGGAACCTTTAAGAGGTGGGCCTACCAAGAGCTGTTTTAGGTTATTTGGTTATTTAGGTTATTGTGTGTGGGACCTGGCCACTTTCCCTTTTTCTCTTTCACAAAAAGGTTTTAAAAAGTAGATGAGTGCCTTGGCTCTGTCATATACTCCTGACATGTGATGATTCACTATGGGCCCCAAAGCAAAGGATCAGGTGATCACAGGCCAGAACCTCTAAACCTCTTTTTCAAAACAAAGCTTTTTTCTTTAAAAGTTGATTGTCTCAGGTATTTTGGTACAGTGACAGAAAGCTTACTAATATCATAAGCTACCTACTTCAATTTAAGAATCAACAGCATATTTAACACTCAACCAAAGATACCTGCCTGTTAAAAGGAGAATTGTTATGGGTAGATATAGACTGTCCCCTGAAGAACTCATGTATTAACATCTGAGATGAAATGACTAAGTCATGAGGTTGAAATCTCATTTCTGTACAAATCTAGGCAGGTGAGGTCGGCTGGGCCTGGTGGCACATGCTTTTAATGTCAGTACTCATGAGGCTGAGATGGGAGGATCATAGGTTTAAGGCCAGACAGAGCAATTTATTGAGACCATGTTTCAAAAAAAGAAAAAAACATTAAAAGGGCTGGGGGTATAAGTCAGAGGAGAAGTCCCCCGGGTTCAATCTCTACTACAAAAAAAAATTTAAGTGAGGAAATCCACAGGACTACTTTGGAAAGCATGAAGAAGACAATGATGATGAAGAAGGAGAAGAAGAAGAGGAATTATTTGAGGAAAGTCAGTGGAGTGTTTTAACAAGCATTATATTAAAAACAGCAAAATTTCCCATACTTTCATACAGCAGGCCTCCAGTTTTCAGTTCCCTCCCTGATGGTGTGGAAATGAACATCACAATTACTTCACAGCATTACTGGATTGGTTAGATTTTGAACTGAGTAACAGAGACAGGAATCTATGTATGTATGTATGTATATATGTATGTATGTATACATGTTGCTGGGGATTAAAGTCAGGGGTATTCTACCTGTGAGCTACACCCCCAGCCTGATTTTATTTATTTTGTAACAGGGTCTGACTAAGTTGCAGAGGCCTCTCTAAATTTCTGAGGCTGGCAAACCTGTGATCTTCCTGTTTCAGCCTGTCAAGTACTGGGATGATACGTGTGTACCACCATCCCCAGTTCAGGAATCTTTATTAATTCAACAAATATTTAGTGAGCACCTATTACATACCAGGTACCTTTTGTTGTTGTTGTTGTTTTTAATTTTTAGGTGCACAGTAGTGATCAAAATTGATTCAAATATTTCTCATATAAAAATGAAATTCTGGTGGGGAAGGATATCAAATAAAAGACTAAATAATACTTGAAATGGGTAGTGGGTAATGAAAAGTTCTCTAGAACATGTGGTGATGGAAAATTTGTTTGAAAGTTACAAAGGTAGTCAGGCAGTGCCTCGTGAGGTGACTTCCTCCTAAAGACCACAGAGTCAGAGCCAAGTGGATCTCTCAGAGGAACAGCCTGCCACGCAGTGAGAACAGCAAGTGTAAAAGTTCTGTCAGAGGAGTCAGCCTACTCTATTGGAGAAGGGGGGAATGGCCATGAAATAGGGAAGCGATGAGGGCCAGAAAAATAGAGGCAGAACAACAATTCCTTAAAGTCTTCCAGGCAGAGAAAGAACTGAAGCACAATAAAAGGATTCTTCTTATTTTATCAGGTACAAAAATGTATCAGGCCTGGGGTAGCCCAAGCCTGTAAGCCCATAGTTGGGAGGCTGAGACAAGAAGATAGCAGGTTCAAGGCCAGCCTCAGCAACTTAGCATAGCTGTGAGCAATTAAGCAAGCTCCTGCTTCAAAAGAAAAAAAAGGAGCCGGGCGCACGCTTGTAATCCCAGCATTCGGGAGGCTGAGACCGGAGGATCCGGGTTCGCGGCCAGCCTCAGCTACCTAGTGAGGCACTTCGCAACTTAGTGAGACCCTGTTTCAAAATAAAGAATAAAAAATAGGGTTGGGGGTGTAGCTCGGAGGTAGAATGCCCCTGAGTTCAATCCCAGTACCTCAAAAAAAAAAAAAAAGAAAAAAGAAAAAAAAGGGCTGGCATGTAGCTTGGAGGTAGAATGCCCCTGAGTTTAATCCCCAGAAACCAAATCAAACCAAAACAAATATCAGATTATGTTTTGTTTTGTTTTGAACTCGGGATTGAATTAAGTGGCATTCTACCTCTGAACTACACCCTCAGACATTTTTGTGTTTTATTTTGGACCAGGGTTTCACTAAATTGCTGAGGGACTCACTAAATTGCAGAGGTAGGCTTGGAACCTGTCCTCCTCCTGCTTTAGCCTCCCAAGTACCGAGATTACAGGCCTGTGCCATCATGCCCGGCTCTACCAGATTCCTGAAGTGCTTGGGAGGACCCCCCCACACACACACCTACCTGTAAAATGTCACAAGTGTCTCCCACGTTGGCCACCAGCACTAGCAAGCAGTAGATGCCCAGGAGTGCCCTCCTGGCCGTTTCCATCTGGATTCAGTTTTCAGGGTGACTCCTGGGCGCCCAGCCAGGGCCATCCTCCCCCCCCAACATACACAAACACACAGGTCACTGTCCTGGCTGGGACTACCACTCCCACTCCTCCTCTAGGGCAAGCGCCACCACAGCCTGTTTGGGCAGAGGACGCAGACACCAGGCTCCAGTGCAGGAACACAGACACCAAGCTCCAGGGCCTCCACGGTTCCCCCCACCCCCCAACACCGCGGAGGCTTCTGGGATTCACCTCCCGGCTCAGGGAGCCCATGCACTTCCGGTTTGGCCAGAAGAGCCGCCATAATCCCGAGCAACTGTCGCTTACTGTGGCCTCGGCCCGCAATCCTTTGACAGTAACTCCGAGGGGCCTTGCAGATGCTGACTGACTAGCTCAGCCCCACTCGGACATGCAGTGGGGCCAGGACGGGGCGGCTTGACCTGGGTGAGTCCTGCCACAAGGTCGTGCTGACCCGAGGCAGGCCAGGCCTGTGGTGTAGCTGGGTTGGGGTCCAGGCGTCTTAGTGCGCGGTGCTTTAGCCTCAGGCCACAGTGACAGTGCTCAGCGCACATTCCAGTGCGCTGCGCAGCAAGGGGTGCATTTGTCTGGACCCTGAGGATACCCAGGCCGGTGAGAGACAGGACACTTGCACATGGTGGAAAAACTCTATAAATGTGCCAGATGTGGCAAAAGCTTCAGTTACTGTTCAGGGTTCTTTGTCCACCGGAGGGCCCATAGGGGGAGAAGTGTTGTAGGTGCCAAGATGTGGAAAGAGTTTTTTGTGCACCTCAAATGTGCACAAATTTCAGCAGCTCCATAGGGGAAGGAAGCCCTACACGTGTTATCAGTGTGGCAAGGGATTCAACTATGGCTCCAACCTGCACACCTACCAGAGGCAGCACACAGGAGAGAAACCCAGAGGTGTCATGAGTGTGGAAAAGGCTTCAGGTACAGCTTGGTTCTCCACATTGCAACTTGTATTTCTATCTCATATCTTTATTTGTTTGCTTGTCTGTTTATTTTGTGGTACTGGAAATTGAACCTAGGGGCTTTTCCCCCCTCCCCTCTGAATCACATCCCTAGCCCTGTTTTATTTTGAAACAGTTGTTCTTGAGACTGGCCTCAAACTTGTGCTCCTCCTGTCTCAGTCTCCTGACTACTGAGATTATAAACATGTGCCACCATGCCCAGCTTTACTGTCTAGTTATGTTGGAAACCTTCGTGGATTTGTTTTTTTTAATTTAATTGTTCATTATTACTGTATAGAAAAATGATTTCTGGCTGGAGGTGTAGTTCAGTGGTGGAGCCCTTGCCTAGCACATGCAGGGACTAGGGTGGGGAGAGCAGCAGTTCCTAGCTATAAAAATATATTCAGGCAGGAATTCGTGATGACTTCTTCTAGTAAGCAGCCTGAGGACCTGGGCTGTTGCAGGCACCAGCGACTGGTTACAGGTTCTGTGGGTTTCAGTGGGGTGGACATGGGAAGAAACTGACCTTGGAGGTTGAAAGGGGGGAAATGGAGAGCAGGTACAACCAAAGAGGCATTTCTCTGGGGTAAAACAAACTTGAAGAGTGACGGTTGATGTGTGCTGCTGAGTCTCCTAATATACTCATGAGTTCATTGGGCTTAGTGATTTGAATTCAAAGCATTCAGGAATCTAGTGGGAACACAGGTTGTGCTATGTGCGTGTCAGATGAGAAATGACCTCTGGATCCAGTGTGGCACTGCCCCTCGTACTTGAGCTGAAGACCTACAGGTTGGTGGGTAGTTATTTGTTGCAGCAGGTTCTGGTACCAGATTCTAAATTCTTCTCTATGTCCAGGCCCATGTCCTTCCTTGGGAAGTGGGGTTAAGACCTGTGGTGCAGAGGCCCAAGATTCTGGAAGGAACAGTTGAAATTGCAAATCTGAGACTGAGAGGGACAGGGATGTGGCAAGACCCACAGGGTACATGCTCAAGAGGTTGGGCAGAAACATAGGTGGTAACTTCCAGTAGAGGAGATTTTGTGATTTGGAGAGGGTAATTACAGAGGATGGGTTGGGAGACTTTTGCTGTGCGGCTATGTCCCGCATGGGCAGATTTGGGCATAAGAACACTAATGGAACTTGATGTGCCAAAAATGCACATATGCCAGGCGTGTGGTCTCTCTACCAGGAGCTCTCTCACCTGGGGAATCCCACTTGGCACCCTTGGCTTCACCTTTTGGTCTTGAAAGTCATTCTACCACCACCTGGACATTAAGCTACTGGGCCACCATGGGAGAACTGCATCACACCATTCCGAGGTACGCCCATTTCTTTCCCCAATTTGTGGGGTTTTTTTGGGGGGGTGGGGGAGTTGAACTCACGAGCATTCTACCTGTGAGTTAGACCCCCAGCCCTATTTTATATTATATTTGAAACAGGGTCTGTTTCCTGTGTGCTGCTTCCAGGGAGTGTGAAGCCCAGAGCACTAACTGAAACTCCTTTTGCGGGGGCAGGGGGGGGGGGGTGTCCTATCAGAAGAGTCCTGCTATCAGCATCAACTTCCTAGGGCTATCATGAGGTCGAGATGCTCAGTGCCTGCACTGAGGTTGGGCACAGTCCCACTGACCCGTTAGCTGTTCCTGCCCGTGATATGGAGGGGATGGGACATTTGGTCCCTGTCACTGTGGAGGAGCTGGAGAAGCAGGCCTTCGCCCTTCCTGCCAACAGGCACCAGCCAGTGTGGTTCCAGGGAGTTTCTTGGCAGGACTCTGGACCTGTTCTGCAATTGGTGAGGTAGCTGCAGGATTTCCAGGGAGCTAGTGGGCCACAAGGAGCAGGTGGCAGCCAGAGGAGACTGGCGTGGCCCAGCCTCTGGTGCTGGTGGTGCTGTCCTGGGTGCCCCTAGAGCCAGAGAGTGACCCCTGTATAGCCCCATGGTCCGTGATCTCTCCCCTTGACTCCCACCCTGGGCACTGGACCTCCTTCTTCCCCCTTTGCCACCTGGCCCCTCTACCCCACATCTGCAAGGCACATGGGGTAGGGGCAGTACACTTCTCTCAGCCTCACACCAAAAGTGTCAGGACTTAGGTACTGAGATTCCTGGAAGGGAATCCACCCATGGGAAAGTCACCCACCATGAGTGACTCAGGCCAGGTAGCTTTACCTCCCTCTCCTGATCACACTCAGGCCATACCACAACAGCTTACTCTTCTGGACTGACTAAGGGAATGGGCTGTTTCCCCTCCCCTACTCTAAATGTCAGGCTCCAAGAGCCTGACGCGTCAGTCATTCAGGTATTCATCCCACACACATTTGTTGAGCACCTACTATGCATCAGGCAGTGTTCTGAGTGTTGGGGATACAGCTTTGCAAAAATCAGCCCATCCTGGATTCCAAACTCAGCTTTGGAGCCAGGTGTGGTTGTGCATGCCTGTAATCCCCAGGGCTAGGGAGGTTGGCATAGGAGGATCCAAGGTTAGAGGTAAGCCTTAGCAATTTAGCAAGACTCTCAGCAATTTAGTGAGACCCTGTTTCAAAATAAAAAATAAAAAGCATTTGGGGTGGTGAAAGGTCAGAGAAGGAAGGAGAAGGGAGACAGCCCTAAGGCAGTACAGTCTTTATTGGGATAATACCCATTGGGGGGGTGGGAGCTCTCCAGTGAAAGGTTAGAGCCCATGTCCATTTACAGACTATAAACTTATATATGCTGTTTACATGGAGATTCTTATCATGCAGGACGGTAGCGGTGCTTAGCCCTTGCTGGGAAGGGGGCTTGCTAAGAGAAGTTAGTTGGGTTGTTATAGCTGGGTTAAGCAGGACAATGGGAATTTTCTGAAAGCAGAGGGGTGCAGTAAGCAAGGGGCTTGTCAGGTACATCTTTAGGTATGGTAGTGGACATTTCAGCAAGCAAATGAGCAAGACTTGGAAATTTCTGATAAGCCAAGAACCCTGCAGACTGGTACAGCTTGACAAGATGGAGTCACTTTTGATCAAGATTCTAACAGGTGGATCTTGTTCATTGCCAGGGTCCAGCACTAGCAGGAGTCAGGGGTCCATCGACAGGTGGGGAATGAGACGAGGTTGCGAGAATACGCTCACACTGAATGCAGTGTTGAAGCACATCTGTTTATTTCTTGTAGTAGCTGTTTTTTTTTGTTGTTGTTGTTGTTTTTTTTTTTGCGGTACTGGGGATTGAACTCGGGGCATTCTACCTCCAAGCTACACCCCCAGCCCTATTTTTTTTATGCTTTATTTTGAAAACGAGTCTCACTTAGTTGCAGAGTGCCTCACTAGGTAGCTGAGGCTGGCCGCGAACCCAGATCCTCCGGTCTCAGCCTCCCGAATGCTGGGATTACAAGCGTGCGCCACCACGCCCGGCTTGTAGTAGCTGTTTTTTATACTATCTTTTACAATGAGGCATATAGAACAGGAATTTTTACAGACTTGTTTTTCCTAAGGTTGAGTGGGTACGTCTTTAACTAGAAAAGCCATTTCCCATGGGATTAAGAAAACAGTAAAGGTTACAGAATACAATATGTATATAAAAATTCTTTTAGTACAAAGCAGTGTTAAAGGTAAATCTTTACTATTTCTTTAGCTCCTTTAAGCAGTGTTTTAATATTTTTCTCTGGCAGCTAGAGTTAGTTAATGTGTCAGGGAGAACTTTCAGAGAGAGAGGCAAACTATCTGTCCTAAAGCTTTCTTTACTCATAGATAAAATAGTAGACCTAAGTCTTTTTGGCTTATCTTTTTTTGTTTCTATCCTGTGTGTGGATAGGGAACATTAGGCTGTTTAGTAACAAACCTTGCAAAGCCCATTTCGTGATGTTTGTATGTGGCTAATGAGTATCTTATAAGTTGTCTTGAGGCATTGCTTTTTTAGCTAATATTGAGGAATCAAACCATCCAGCCATCTTGTGTTTCTTTCTTTCTTTCTTTTTTTTCAGCACGGATTTTTATATGTTTCTTGAGTATAACAGGGTTACATAGACATTTATGACATATCAATCATTGTCAGAACACAAATAGCACCACTTCTTCATTTTACACATATAGCCCACATTCTTAACATAGCCTGGTAAAGCAAACTTTCTAGAGTCATAAAACCATATTCCTTTAGGGTCATATATTTACTTTCTAAGAAGTGGGAGGGTCTTTCACCTACGCATCCTAGGTGCAATCTCCAGCCTTTGAGACGCCAATGTAGCCATAGCAGAAGAGTCAGTATAATTACTCATATATGCAGATAGAAACTGCCAGGGGGGAGAGGGCCCAGCTGGGCTCCCACAACTCCCCCAGTTTTATTTTAAAGTGCACGAAGGACTGTGCCTGTCTTAGGTCATTTCCTACCAGGTGCTTAATCTTACCCATCAGGGGGTCTCGATGAGTCATTCAAGGAGCCCTGTCTTAAGTTGATATTGCTCTGAGAAAATCGAACCTGTCATTGACTACCAGGCCCTGTGCAAGGTAGTGCTTGCATTTTTATTCCATGTAAATCTGCTCATATACTAACATAGGCATTGATCACAAGGTGTAGAATGAGTGGTAGAATGCATAAGCCTAGAATGACTATTGCTACTAATCCGATAACTCCTCACAGCAAGGAGGTAAACGAGGGCCAGGTAGGCACCAAAGATTGAAGCCGATTTACAAATGTCTTAGGTGTTTCTGCCACTTTAATAAAAATGGTTTCCCATTACATAGATCAAAAACCTCCTGGTGTAACTTTAACAAATACTTTTTTTTTTCATCTTTCCCTTATATGGTGCAATGTAATCACACATCTTTGTTAGGTACAAGCTAGTATAGGTAAAGATATTCATGCCCAAATTTCTCATTTAACCCTTCCCCAATTCCCGCCCCACTCCCTCCTCCTCCCTCTTTCTCAAAGTCAGTTTAGTGATTGACTTTGATGTGTTCATGAAAGTACATCATGTTCATTAGGGTGTCCTCCCTCCCCCCATCACCTTCCGTTAACTCAAATTCTTTGTTCACCTAAGGATTCTCCTTCTTCATCTGGAGTCCCGCTCATGTCCCATTTTCTCCCTAGCTTCCACATATTAGGGAGAGCATTTGATTTTTAACTTTTTGTGACTGAATAATCTCACTTAATGTTTTCCAGTTCCATCCATTTCCTTGCAAATAACATGATTTTGTTCTTCTTTATGGCTGAGTAAAATTCCATTGTGTACATATCCCATAGTTTTGTAATCCATTCATCTGTTGATGTACATCTTGACTGATTCCATAGTTTGGCAATTGTAAACTGTGCAGCTATAAACATAGATACACATGCATTGGTCTGATAGTTTGGTTTCCTTTCTTTTGGGTAGATACCCAGAGGAGGTATTGCTGGATCATATGGTAGGATCATTCCCATTTGTATGAGGGTCCTCCATACTGTTTTCCAAAGTGGTTGAACTAATTTGCAATCCCACCAACAATGTATTAGGGTTCCCACTTCTCCACACCCTTGCCAGCATTTATTGTTGTTTGTGTTCTTGATAGTTGCCATTCTGATTGGAGTTAGGTGAAATCCCAAGGTAGTTTTGATTTGCATCTCTCTGATTGCTAATGATGTTGAACCTTTCCTCATACATTTATTGGCCATTTGTATTTCTTTTGTGAAGTGTCTATTTAGATCCTTTTCCCGTTTTTTGATTGGGTTATTTGTTTTCTTAGCTGTGAGTTTCTTGAGTTCTCTGTATATCCTAGATATTAGTCCTCTTTCAAAAGAGTAGCTGGCAAAAATTTTCTCCCACTCTGTGGGCTCTCTGTTGAGGTTCTTGATAGTTTCCTTTGCTGCACAGAAGCTCTTTAGTTTAATGCAATCCCATGTATTGATCTTCCTTTGAGTTGCTTGTGCTTTTGGGATCTTGTTGAGAAAGTTTTACCTGTGCCTATGTGTTGAAGTGTTGGGCCTATGCCCTCTTCAAGTAGCTGCAAGGTCTGTGACCTGACTTCCAGGTCTTTGATCCACCTGGAATTGACTCTCGTGCAGGGTGAGAAAGTGGGGTTTATTTCCATTTTCCTGCATATGGTTAACCTGTTTTGCCAACACCATTTATTAAAGAAGCTATCTTTTTTCCAGTGTATGTTTTTGGCTCCTTTGTCAAAAATCAGTTGACTGTCATCATGTGGGTCTGTTTCTGAATCTTCTATTCTGCTCCATTGGTCTGTGTGTCTATTTTTGTGCCAATACCATGCTGTTTCTATTACTGTGGCTTTGTAGTAAAGTTTGAAGTCAGGTCTTGTGATACCTCCTGCATGGTTCTTATTACTAAGAACTACTTTGGCTATCCTGGGCTTTTTGTTATTCCAAATGAATTAAGGACTGATTTTTCTATGTCTGTGAGGAGTGACCTTGGTAATTTCATGGGTATTGCATTGAATTTGTAGATTACTTTTGGGAGGATGGCCATTTTGATGATATTTATTCTGCCTATCCAAGAGCATGGTAGATTTTTCCATCTTCTAAGGTCTTCATTGATTTCTTTTTTCAGCTCTTTGTAGTTTTCCTTATAGAGGTCTTTTACCTCTTTGGTTAGGTTTATCCCTAAGTATTTTATTTTTTTGGGTGCTATTGTGAGTGGAATTCTTTTCTGAATTTCTTTTTCAGTGGTTTTATGGTTGGTGTACAGGAAAGCTTCTGATTTTTTAAGATTGATTTTGTATCCAGACACTTGGCTGAATTTGTAGATCAGTTCTATACGTTTTTTTGGCTGACTTTGTTGGGTCTTCTAGGTATAATATCATGTTATCTGCAAAGAGGGATAGTTTTATTCTTTCCCTATTTTTACCCCTTTGATTTCCTTCTCTTGTCTTATTGCTCTGGCTAGAGTCTCAAGTACTATGTTGAACAGAAGAGGTGATAATGGACATCCTTGTCTTGTTCCTGTTTTTAGTGGGAACTCTTGCAGTTTTTCTCCATTTAATATGATATTGGTTGTAGGCCTATTGTATATTGCCTCTATGATTTTGAGGCATGTTCCTTCTATTCCAATTCTCTGAAGTGTTTTTAGCATGAATGGTTGTTGGATCTTGGCAAATACTGTTTCAGCATCAATTGAGATGATCCTGTGATTTTTGTCTTTGAGTTTGTTTATGTGGTGAATTACGTGGATTGTTTTTTGTGTTTGTTGAACCAGCCTTGCATCCCTGGGATGAACCCGACTTGGTCATAGTGTGTGGCACGCTTGCTGCCTCAGTTTCCCTATCCTGCAGTCCGCACTGGAAGGTTAAACACAAAAGACAGACAGACACACA
>PVLC010044450.1:0-12157 GCA_004027655.1 Graphiurus murinus | reverse complement strand
GCAAAAAAAAAAAAAAAAAAGAACTAGAAGACTCATACTTGGGAGGCTGAGACAGGAGGATCCGGGTTCGAGGCCAGCCTCAGCTACCTAGTGAGGCACTCCGCAACTTAGTGAGAACCTGTTTCAAAATAAAGAATAAAAAATAGGGCTGGGGGTGTAGCTTGGAGGTAGAATGCCCCTGGGTTCAATCCCTAGTAACACACACACACACACACACACACACACACACACACACACACACACACACACAAGTAGAAGAGCCAAAGACCTCAGCAAGGGAGAGAGCAGGGCCTGTGACTTCTGGGTGGGCACGTGTAGATGTCCTCAAAGTTTTTCCTGTGACCCTAGAATCTACGCTTGAGTTAACAGTTCTTCTAAGTATGCTTGAATCAAAATAAAAGTTTGAATTATGATTTGATGCTGAAAAGTACTTCAGTGAACCTGTGTAAGACTATCGAGCGGTATTCAGAGCAGGAACTTGGAAATCTGAGCTCACGTGGGGGCGGGGGGGGGGGTGAGGCTGCCACCAATCGTAAGTTATGTGACAGAGGCAGGTTTGCTCACTCAGCAGTTAGAACAAGAGGCCTTACCTTATTGGTCAGGAGGACCAGGTAAACTTCGGCTCACAGAGGCCTTCCCCTGGGGCCTGGCACATGGCAAAGGTGTCACTGATTAATGACCCGTGCCACTGGCTGGAAGGAGCTTCCGGAGCCTGCGGCCAGTGGGTCGGCCACTCTCAGGGTGGTCTGTAAATTTCCATGGCGTCAGAAGAAAAGACACGTATTTGAAAGCAGCTCGGCAAGGCAAATTTTACTTTTTGCAAAAAAGGATCTGGCAGCCAGGCATAATCCCTGTATTTGGGAGGCCGAGACAGGAGGATCACAGGTTTGAGGACAGCCTCAGCAAGTATCGAGGCTCTCTCAGCAACCTAGAGAGACTCTGTTTCTAAATCAGAAATAAAATTGGGCTAGGGGTGTAGCTCGAAGGCAGAATGCCTCTGGGTTCAATCCCCACTGCCACCAAAATAAATAAATAAATAAATAAATAAATAAATAAATAAATAAATAAATAAATAAATAAATAAAAGAGATCTTGTCACCAGTAAGTCAGGAGTGCAGAAACAGCGTGGTGGAAAATGGCTGGTATTTTCTTTTCAGCCTGGGGCTTCTGTGCTGTGCTTCTATAGTGGGAACGTGGCATCACAATCTTTTTTTTTTTTTGCGGTACTGGGGATTGAACTCAGGGGCCTTCTACCTCTGAGCTATACCCCCAGCCCTATTTTTTATTCTTTATTTTGAAACTGAGTCTCATTAAGTTTCGGAGTGCCTCACTAGGTAGCTGAGGCTGGCCGCAAACCCGGATCCTCCGGTCTCAGCCTCCCAAATGCTGGGATCACAGGCGTGCGCCACCACGCCCGGCTGCATCACAATCTTTACGCCACTGGCCGAAGGGGATGCTGGGAGGAGGGGTTGGCACTCGCAATTTCCAGGAAATGCTCTCTTTACAAAAGTGCAAGCTCACACAGGGTGACACAATGGTGGTTTTACAAAATGGAGCCTAAGTCAAGCTATTCTTTTGATAGAAAAGACCTAATTATGTTCTCACAGGGTGGGCTGAAGGAAGAGAAGGGAAACCCCAAAAAGGGGAAAACAGACCTGACTGGGTTCTTCCCAAAACCCCCAAAGCACTGAAAGGAGAGAAAGGAGTTGGAGTCAAACCTGCTCAGCCTCTTGCATGGCCCCGAGACCCCAGGAGCACCAGCTGCGAGCTTGCGGAGCCTCAAGTTCCCCATGGGAACACCTGAAGAATTTCCTTCCTTTCCTGGTGGATGTAAAAACTAAATGAAAGCCGGGCATGGTGGCGCACGCCTGCAATCCGGGTGCTTGGGAGGCTGAGACAGGAGGATCGCAGGTTTGAGGACAGCCTCAGCAAATAGTGAGATTCTCAGTAACCTAGAGAGACACTTTCCAAATAAATAAAATCAGGCTGGGGGTGTAGCTTAAAGGTAGAATGCCCCTGAGTTCAAACCCCACTACCACACACACACACACACACACACACACACACACACACACAAGAAAAGAAAGAAAGAAAAAGATCCCATCTCATAGCCAGCATTTAGTTATGGTAATTGCTGTAATTTAAAAGATCACTATCAAAATATGCTTTGTGAGTCCATCCTGTCTGTCGTGTGTAGGAAAATGTATATTATCATCATTATTATTATTATTATTATTATTATTATTATTATTATTATTTTGCAGTTCTGGGGCTTGAACCCAGGCGCATTCTACCTCCAAGCTACACCCCCAGCCCCATTTTTTATACTTTATTTTGAAACAGGGTCTCACTAAATTGCTGAGGGCCTCACTAAGTAGCTGAGGCTGGCTGCAAACCTGTGATCCTCCTGTCTCAGCCTCCCAAGTACTGGGATTACAAGCGTGTGCCACCAATTTAAGAGATCATTAAGAGATCACTATCAAAATATCACGCTTAGTGAGTCCATCCTATCCATCGTGTGCAGGAAAATGTGTATTTTCAAAGGGGAGAGCGAGGCGTGTGCAGGTGACCACTGTATACAGCTGCACTAGAGGGGGCGCTCGGGCTCAGTTTCTCTTTTGGATCACGAGTTGAGGCAGTGAAGTTCCCCAGGGAGCCACCAGGTGGCGCAGCGATCCTTGGCCTCTGTTACCCTGCGAAATCTGTCAGAACCTCCCAGAGGCGCAGCAGTGTCTCTGGAAGTGGGACGTCAGCGAGGGGGCGAGAAGGGGAAGGAGGAGGCTTTATTTTGTGATTCTAGGCTTGGGAAACACATCGTTCCATAGGACAGAAAAAGTGAGCCAGGCAGAAGAGGTTGGTTTCGCAGACAGAAAAAGGCCGAGGAAAGCAAAAGCAAGGAATGAAAAGTGGATTGGAAGCCGGGTGCACACTGGTAATCCCAGTACTTGGGAGGCTGAGACAGGAGGATTACGGATTCGAGGACAGCCTCAGCTACTTAGTGAGACTTTCTGCAACTTAATGAGACTCTGTTTCAAAATAAAGAATAATAAAAAAATTAAAAAAAAAAAAGAACTGGGGGTGTAGCTCAGAGGTAGATGCCCCTGAGTTCAATCCCCAAAACTGTTAAAAAAAAAGTGGATTGATCATTTCATTTCAAAGTTATTTTCCTTGTAAGGTGGGGATAAAAGGACTGGATAACGTCAGATTACTTAGGTCACCGTTCTTTCATGTGAGGATTAAGACAGAGGCGCTTTATGATGTCAATTGAAATTTAGCCAGTCGGGGAAATTTGGAAGGTACTTCTATAATCCCGATCCTCAGAAGATCAGATGAAAGTTTCAGCTTGGTGAGGCAGAATGGTAGTGTGTGACCCCCATCTTGATTTTTAGCCTGGTCTCTGTTGGGGCCAGAGCAGGTGCCTAGTCGAGCACAGTGACCTGTCATTTTCCTTTAACTATGCTTTATAAATCATCCTTCTTAGCCGGGGGCCGTGGCGAGTGCTTGTCATCCCAGTACTTGGGAGGCTGAACAGGAGGATTGCAGGTTCGAGGACATCCTCAGCAAGAAGTGAGCCTCTCACCAATCTAGTGAAACCCTGTTTCAAAATAAAAATTAAAAAAAAAATGGGGCTGGGAGCTGTGCTTGGTGGTGCACACTTGTAATCCCAGAATTTGGGAGGCTGAGATTGGAGGATCCGGGTTCATGGCCAGCTTCAGCTACATAATAAGACTCTCTGAAACTTAGTGAGGCCTTGTTTCAAAATAAAGAATAAAGAATAAAGAATAGGACTAGGCTGTAGCTCAGAGGTAGAATGCCCCTAAATTCAGTCCCCAGTACCGCTAAAACAAAACAAAACAAAAACAACAACAACAACAAAAAAAACAGGACTGGGGGTGTAGCTCGGATGTAGAATGCCCCTGGGTCCAATTCCCAGTACCACAAAAATAAATGAATAAATCATCCTTCTCCCAGCAAAACAAGTCTCCTCCTCCTATTATTATTATTATTATTATTATTATTATTATTATTATTATTAGTGTAGTATTGGGGATTGAACCCAGAGGCATTCTACTCCCAAGCTATACCCCCCCAGCCCTTTATTAATTTTTTGTTTTGAAACAGGGTCTCACTGAGTTGCTAAGAATCTCATTAACTTGCTGAGGCTAATCTTGAACTTGTGATCCTCGGGTCTCAGCCTCCCAAGAACCGGGACGCCAGGCATGCGCCACCACACTGGGCTAGAACTTTTCCCCTTTAAGGCTCACTCAGCAGTAGTTGACAAGCGGGATGGCAGGGGACTCTTCTCGGCTCTAGATTGGCCTCCCCCCTCCTCCCTGCTGACCACGGCATCTGGCTCACCCCGAATATCATCTTCCCAGTCACCCCACTGCCCACATATGGCCCTGCCTCCATTGTCCCAGCTCGCCAGCTTGGGGGTGCGGGTCCCCAACCGCCAGGCTTCTCACTGCATAGCCACCCCAGTCACCGGCTTCCTTCCTCCGGAGAGCATTGTTCAGTCACGATGTCAGACCCAGATAAGGGCTGAGCTGAGGGAGTTTCCAAGTTTCTGTGTAAGATAAGAATCGTCTCAAGGACTTCCTTAAAAAAAAATAAAAAGCCACCAGAAAGCCCTTCACACCACTCCCTGTGCTTTGTATGACTCACACTTTTCTTTCTTTTGCTTTTTCTTTCTTTCTTTGTTTTTTTTTTTTTTTTTGTGGCACTACCTCCGAGCTATATTCCCAGCCCTATTTTATTTTTATTTTGAAACAGGGTCTCACTTGGTTGATGATCAACAGGTTGATGAAAGTCTCACTATTTGCTGAGGCAGTCCTTGAACCTGCAATCCTCCTGTTTCAGTCTCCCAAGTAGTGGGATTATAAGTGTATACTACCATATCTGTCTCATTTTTTTAATTTTGAAATAGGGTCTTGCCAAGTTGCTGAGGATCTCACTAAAGTGCTGAAGTTGTTCTCAAACCTGTGATTCTCCTGTCTTAGCCTCCTAAGTACTAATTTATTATTATTATTATTATTATTATTATTATTATTATTATTATTATTGCAGTACTGGGGATTGAACTCAGGGGCATTCTACCTCCGAGCTATACCCCCAGTCCTATTTTTTATTCTTTATTTTGAAACAGGATCTCACTAAATTGCAGAGTGCCTCACTAGGTAGCTGAGGCTGGCCGGGAACCCGGATCCTCCGGTCTCAGCCTCCCAAATGCTGAGATTACAAGCATGCACCACCACGCCCAGCTCCAAGTACTAATTTGTAATATTACATGAAAGGACTGTGTATGAATCACATAATTTCATTTAATCAAGCACAAAAACCATATGAGAGATAAAAGAGTTTGTTGAAACAAAGCTATCTAGTTTTGATACACACCACATGCAATACACAGTACAGATAAAGCACAATTCAGTTACAATCCTAATTTTCCATAATTGACTTGCTGTTGTAGCAATTAACCAATAAATCATTCCAGAGGAGTTTATTTCCAAAACAGCACTTGATAATTCCATTATTAAAAATGAAATACAGACTTTTGGGGAAAGTTGTAGAAATATATCTCAGCTCCCAAGCCACTCTTATAAACAGTCCGTCTAGATGAGGCATACTAAAACTCATTAACAGCAAGATTATGTTGTACAGCAGCATAATAAATATGTTTATTCACTGTGAATAAAAACATAGGGGTCTGGATGTACATTAGTTAGCTCAATCACAGAAAAAAACAAAAAAACCCCCAAAACCAGAATTTGTTTCCAGAATAGTTAGAGGAAGATTATGAAAATTTAGTTCCTTGTGTAAACAGCAGTGGAGAATCCTTATATACAGACATGGCTACATAAATAACACCTGTAGTTTATTCTACATGTTTATGTCAGAAACTTGAAGACATCTTCCCCTCTTAAGCGTCCCACATAAAATCCATGCAGCAGATTTGTCCAGTTCCTGTGTTTTGGGGGGCTGGAGAATCGATCCCGGGGCCTTGTATGTACCGGGTATGCAGCCTACCACTGAGAGACACCCCAGGCCCTGTCGGATTTGTATTGATTTGTGTTCTACGTTAAATCTAATGCATTTAGAAAACTTTAAAAGAAGTCTTATATCTCTTCCCCAAGTGTATGTGTTAATGGTCAACAAAAGAAATGTCTCTCTTCTGCTAGGTTTTGGCACAGTTCCTCGGTTTGCTGGGGACCAACAAGAGGAGAACACAAATGTTTATTTAAGTGGAGGCTTATGTCTCGTTGATGTCCAACCTTTCGCACTGAGATGATTGCAGATTCTGAGATAGTTGTGGGTACTTACAGATTCACATGCAGTTTTGAGAAATAATAATAATAATAAAAATCCTCTGTACCTTTTACCCAGTCTTCCCCCAATTGTAAAATCTTGCTAAACTTTAGTACAATCTCACAACCAGGATTTTAATGTTGATTGGGTGGAGATTCTGCCCATTTCATTTACTGTAGGATCTTTTGCTATAACCTTTTACAGTGACATCAACCTCTTTTTTTTTTTGTGTGTGTGTGTGTGTGTGTGGTACTGGGGATTGAACTCAGGGGCGTTCTACCTGCGAGCTATACCCCTAGCCCTATTTTTTTATTCTTTATTTTGAAACCGAGTCTCACTAAGTTGTGGAGTGCCTCACTAGGTAGCTGAGGCTGGCCGCGAACCCAGATCCTCCGGTCTCAGCCTCCCGAATGCTGGGATTAGACATCCACCTCTCTTGTTCTCTACTCTCTTCGCTGGCAACACCGAAAATAGTCTTCATTCCTATAATTTTGCACTTCCAAATGTTACATAAACAGAGTCACACAGTGGGTTAACTATTACGGTTGTCTTTTCTTCCTCCAGCATAATTTTCTGGAGATTCATTCAAGCTGTTGTGTGTATTAGTATTTCCTTCCTTCTTATGCCTGAGTGGTATTCCATGCAATGGATATACCACAATTTGTTTTACCAGCCACCAGATTAAAGGACATCTGGTTGGTTCCAGTTATTGAATATTAAGAACAATTCATATGCAAGTTTTTTTTCTGCGAACATAAGTTTTTATTTCTCTGGGAAAAATGCCCAGGTGTACAACTGCTGGTTGGCAGGGCCATTGCACATTTAGTTAGGAAATTGCCAAATGTTTTTGCAGAGTGGTTATTTTGTTTGACATTCCCAGCTGTAGTGTGTGACCAATATCCAGTTTCTCTGTATCCCTGCCAACATGTGGCTTTGTCATTATTTTTCACTTTAGCAATTTTGGTAGGGGTACAGTGATATCTCATGGTGGTTTTAGTTCGCAGTCCCTAACGACTAATGCTGTTGAATGTCATTCCATGGGTTTACCTGTCATTTGTAGATCCTCTGCAGTGAAATGGCCTCTCATGTCTTCCACTGTCTAGTTGGATTTGTTTTTTAACCTGTTGAATTTCAAGGGTTATTTACATATTCTAGATACCAGTGTTTTGTCAGATATGTGATTTGCAAGTATTTTCTCTCAGTAGGTAGCCTCTTAACATGGCCTTTTAGCCGGGCGTGGTGGTGCATGCTTGTAATCCCAGCATTTGGGAGGCTGAGACTGGAGGATACGGGTTCGAGGCCAGTCTCAGCTACTTAGTAAGGCCCTCTGCAGCTTAGTGAGACCCTGTTTCAAAATAAAGAATAAAAAATAGGGCTGGGGCTGTAGCTCAGAGGTAGAATGCCCCCAGGTTCCATCCCCAGTACTGCAAACAAAACAAAACAAAACAAAAAACATGGCCTTTTGCAGAGCAAAACTTTTAAATTTTGGTGAGGTCTATTTTATCAAATTTTCCCTTTATGGATTGTACTTTTGGTGTGAAGTCAAAGAACTCTGCTTAGTTCTTGGTTCCAAAGATTTTTCTATAGTTTTAAATTTTATGCTCATAGATACACTCTCTTTTGAGTTAAATTTTGTGGAAGATATGCAATTCAGTCCAAAATTTATTTCCTTATGGATCTCCTCTTGTTCCAGTGCTTTTACTGAAAGGACTGTTCTTGTGTTGACTTATTTTTGTACCTTTGTAAAAACAAACAAAAAACCAGCTAAGCATATTAGTCTGGGCCAATTTCTAGATTCTCTTTTCTGTTCCATTGACTTGTCTATCCGTATCTCCACCAATAACGTAGTGTCTTGACACTAATTTTTCCCATTGTGTAGAGTGATTTCTCCTTACTTTATTTTTGTTTACAAGATCGTTTCAGCTATTTCAAAGCCTGAAACCTTTGGAATGTAACTTTTAGAATAAGCTTGTATATGTCTAGAAAAACTTTGCAGGAATTTTGATAGAAGTTGCGTTAAACCAAGAGATCAGTTTGGGATAATTGACACTTTTACTATTTTTTTTTTTTTTTTCGGTACTGGGGATTGAACTCAGGGGCATTCTACCTCCGAGCTATACCCCCAGCCCTATTTTTTATTCTTTATTTTGAAACCGAGTCTCACTAAGTTTCGGAGTGCCTCACTAGGTAGCTGAGGCTGGCCTCGAACCCAGATCCTCCGGTCTCAGCCTCCCGAATGCTGGGATTACAAGCGTGCGCCACCACGCCCGGCTACACTTTTACTATTTTGTGTCTTATAATCCATGAACTTGGTATCTCTCTTCATTTTTTTTTTTTTTAGGTCTTTGATTTCTTTCATTAGCATTTAAATTTTTTTCAGCATATAAATCCTGTTCATGTTAAGTTTAAACCCAAGTACTTAATTTTCCTTGGAGTGGTATAAATGGTATTGTGTTTTTAATAAGTGGTATTGTGTTTTTAGTTTTGATTTCCACATGTTCATTGTTAGGATATTGAAATGTGATTAAAATTTTGTGCACTAAACTTACATCCTGAGACCTTGCATCACTCGATAGTTCCAGGAGTTTTTTTTAAAAAAAATTTAAAGTAGATTACTTTGAATTTTCTATGTAAACAATCATGTTAGTTGTAAATAGGGATTATTTTATTTCTTTCTAATCTGTACTCATTTTAGTTTTTCTTGCCTAATTGCTATGTCCAGAACTTCTGGTATAGTCTTTTTTTATTTTGTTTTTGTTCTTTGGTGCTGGGAATTGAAGCCAGGGCTTCACAAGTATGCTAGACAAATTCTCTACCACTGAGCTATACCTTATCACCCTGCCCAGTATAGTTTTACATTTTTTAATCAGTGTAAATTTCTAGAATTTTGCTGAAACATGTTTACCTGAATGGGGCCGGTCAGACTCAGATTTACAAGATTATTATTCTTGTCTAAACTGTTCAGGTTTAATTTCATGTAATTTGGATAACTAGCCGACAACACTCACCAGTGGTTATAAATTGAACCCACTCTGCAAAACCCTCTGAAGCATTAGGGACCCTTAAGGAGCCAAGTGGAGCCTGACTAGAAAAAAGCAAGCCTAACACAGGGACATTAACTAAAGACAGGGGGCAGTGATGATCCAGGAACTAAGGTCTGAGTTGACTTACAGAATACTTTTGAGTATGTGGTTTGGTTTTTCCCCTCCTTTCCTTGAAATTGGGGGTAGTAATAATTTTATACTCTGAAAACAGGAAATACCTTATTCTTATGTATCAGAAATTACCCTTGTTAGGAACTCTCTTGAGAAATGGCCTATGACAAGAGTTACTACGTTTTTAGCAATAGGCACTTGGAATATATTTTGACAACTCGGACTCTCTTGATGTCTTATTTTGTTAAACAAAAACGTGACCATTAATAGAACACTTTTATTTATTTTAAGAATGTGTATTTCCTATATACAATAATGTGTTTTTATGTGACACAGAATACCTGACCCACCAAAGAGAATTTACAGCCATCATAGACAGAGAGAAAATTTGAATTCTACTAGATCCTTTAAGGATTCCAATTATAATGGGATTTAGATGTGTATGCATAGGTCCCTGCAGGCCTTAGAAATGTGCCCCAGTGCAGTTTCTTGCAATTGCCAGGAGTTCCTGCATATAATTTGTAGAAAAAACTTAACTCTGTAATAAAAATCAAATTTCAGAGACCATTTTTTTTCCCCCTAGAAAGCAGTGACCAGTCATCTCCAGGCGAATTAGCCATTCTCTTTTGCAATCGCTTTGCTGATTTTCCCGGTTCAGCGACTACCTACGCATTTCAGTAACTCTGCTGTTCTTATCCTTGGCAGTCTTGGAGGTACTGCTCCATCCACCCTGCCCGGGGAGCTCAGATATCTGAACTTAGGATGTTGGCCTTACTGAGCCTCAGTTTCTCTGTCTGCAAGCGGCAATAATGACATGCCCCCCCCCCCCCCGGTTGTAGGGCTTAAATGAGATGACCTCTGTTAAGGGCCCTCCATTATTGACTTCTTTCTTTCCCTTTTTTACATATTCCCTTTGCTTCCCTCACAGTTTCCCCCTTTCCTCTCTATACACCACGGAATGAGGTGCTTCTTCCTCTGGGTGCATGTGAGAGGGGAACTCTCTATAAGAAGCATGGGCAGCTAAGATCGGGGAAGCTTGATACCAAATCTACCCCCATTCTCTTTAATGGTCTACCAGCTGCCGCTCTCGTAGAAGATGCCTGTGCCCCAACCCCTGCGCGTTCTTATTCTCATGGACATGTCACGGTGGAGAAAAGAAGCTGCGTAAGTGACCAGGACATTCTAGCCGGTGTGACTCCATAATGCATTTGCAACCCACTAGCATTATGGGTAATCTGCAGACACATAGCCCTCCGCCGTCACCCCCAAACACAACTTCGTGGCTGTGGGTCGCGTATTCAGCTCACTGTGGATGCAACAAGCCTAGCGCCAAGACACCGCTTTTGGCGCAGCGGACAGCAAAAACACTCTCACAATAAAAAGCAATCATATTGTACGCACAGGCATAATTTTTTTTTTGCTTTAAAGAATGGAATCGCGAAAGTCTCAATGGGCCGTTTTGACAACCAGGGAGGACTTCCAAACAGGTGAGCCTGCACTGAATTATAAACGAAGACGGTCTATGTGAAGTACCTGCGTGGATGAGGATCTTCAGACGAGCACGGAATCTGGAGCTTCCCTAATCACCCTCTCATTCTGCCGTAGGGACGACAGGGCCGCTGTGGACCCTTAACAAAGAGACAGCTGTCAACAGCTGTCCGGCTGTGTCCCTGCAAAAGGTCTTCATTTTTTTTCGTGCAGACACACTTTCTTGTTATTCCATCAGGACTTCCTGGGTACTGCTTTGAAATAGTCCTCCCTCGAGATGTCCGACGCCCCTCCGTACCACTTCTGAAGCCAGATATGTTCTATCCTCATCTTCATGAAGAACCATTCGTACTGACGAGGCCACTTCCTCATCCCCGGGTGCCTGCAGGGGCAAAGGGAGACCACCATGAAGACGCTATTAGCCCGGCGTGGTGCTGCACGCCTGGAATCCCAGTACTTGGGAGGCTGAGGCAGGAGGATCGCAGGTTCAAGGGCCACAGCCCCAGCAACTTGGTAAGACCCTGTTTCGAAATTAAAAAAATAATAAATAAAAAGGGGCTGGGGGTGTAGCTCGGGGGTAGAATGCCCCTGGGTTCTATCCCCCGTACTCTCCTCTTCAAAAAGGCTTTAGGCTTCCCTGGATGTATGAAATGTTAATGAAATGGTGGGCCTACGGAGCATGTCTGCCTGTGGGAACACTTGCGTTCCCACAGCAAGCTCAGGATGGCGGATGCAGGCAGAGGGCCAGCCAGAGCGAGGGGGCAAGCTCACAGCCTGCCCTCTGCTCCTGACCCTCCTGCTGTCTCCTCCACGCCCACCCCGTGCATGCTACTGTGGCCGTGGCTCCCTTTGTAAAAATAAAAATGTTCTTCCTAGCCGAAAATGTCCTGAACGTAATTCAAAGACCAAGTCCAAACCAGGAAAAATTATCTGTCCCTCAGCAAAGGCAATGCTTAAATGCATAGCGTGGACTTTTTTTGGGGGGGGGGCAGGGATTGAATCCAGGGGCATTCTACCTCCAAGCTACACCCCAGTCCTATTTTTTATTCTTTATTTTGAAACAGGGTCTCACTAAGTTGCAGAGAGCCTCACTAAGTAGCTGAGGCTGGCCTCGAACCTGCAATCCTCCTGTCTCAACCTCCCGAGTACTGGGATTACAAGTGCGCGCCACCACACCTGGCCCCAACCCTATTTTTTTTTTTTTTTTT
>PVLC010044449.1:0-11880 GCA_004027655.1 Graphiurus murinus | reverse complement strand
TCTCCAGATTTTTTAAAAAGGCTAAAAACTATATTTTTATGAATTCTCCCGATACCTCCTTCTACCTCACATTCCACTTCTAAGCTACCTCATCAATTAGTGCCCAACAGTTTTCATGGGAATATTAACAACATAGCTTGAATTAAGATACTCAGATATACCTTAGATTACATATACTATAATTTTTGTTTCCCTGCATTTTGGAGTTTCTCAAGCTGTATTTCTCTAGGTACTTGTCTTGAGAGATACTATAAGAAAATGAATAAAGGAGTTATATTTTATGGTAAAATACATTTAGGAAACATTAAACTTTATACTTCTTTCTTGGAGAGTCACAATTAATATTGGCATACTAAAAATCCTTGCTAAATTCTTCAGTAAAGTTATATATAGAATGGCCCCTTGAAGTGCTCATAAATTGGTGTTTGGAGTTGATATAATCAAGTCTTAAGGGTTGTAATCCATTACAATGGATTTATCTGGGTGGTACCTGGTAGGCTGGTAGGTGTGGCTGGAGGAGGGTCCCTGGGGATGCAGCCTTGGGGATTATATTTGGTCCTCCGCCCCCTGCTCTCTGTGTCTTGCTTCTGGCCTCCATGATGTGAGCACAGCCCATGTGCTTTCCCTCTCTCTGCTTCATGTCACCATGCTCTGAGATCCACATGGTCCTCCACCTCACATGGACTGAGCCCCAAACTGTAAGAAAATAAAGCTTCTTTTCTCTAAGTTATGTGGTCCATCTTTCAGATTATAGCTGCAAGAATGCTGACAGATACAATTTCTCCCTTCTAATGTTTCCCCAAGTATTGAATAAATAGACTTGTCCTCTTTATTTTTTTCATATTTTTGACACAGTGTTCAGTGAAACACACTTTGGGAAACACAATTACCCTTTTATCCTCAGATTAGCTAAATTTCAGTACTAGGTGCAAAGGATGGGAGTTGCTAGGCAATGTGGATATCACACATGGTAATACATTTAATGGATACAGAAACCAGCTTTGACCAATCCACAGCCATCTTCATGGATTGCTTGTTCCCACAAAGAGAATCTACTTTGCAAAAAATCACTAAAAAAGCAAAAGCAAATACTGGGAAAGGGAAAAGTGACACATACAAGACCGAGGGAAACTTGATGGCACCATTAGCATAACTCACATGCATCATTAAGCAGGAGTAGTTTATACTGATAATCACATATATTTCTGGATATGATTGGAGATTCCATGAACATTTAATTATAAACAAACTGGACCCAAATCTGAAAATCAAATCAGAACAGAATCTAATTTGAGAGAATTAGGAGATGTTGTTATTGTACCTCTTTGAACTTAGCCACACAACAAGCTTTGTCAATTGACCTATTATGTATAAGATAATGATACTCACTTAAAGTGCAGTGATTTATAAGACATGTACCTGCTTTCCTAGAGGAGTACCTTACACATAATAGGACCTTAAGAAATACTTGATAAATGTAGAAACGAACTAAAAGAGAAATTGTACTAGGTCCTAAAAAAGGGGCTAAATTTATATTACAAGATGAAGAGAAAATTATGCAGGTATTGTTTATTAATGCCTAGTATTAATTGAGTTAATGGTGTAATAAATAGCTCCTATCAAATTTTCAGTTGAGTTCCAAGTTCTCAGTTGTATAAAGACAAATTTATCAAAAGAGGCTCACAAATGAGTTAGATGAGATTTTTAAACAGAAGAAAAAAAAACTGCCATTGTAGTATAGGTCTACAGGAAAACCATGTTACTTATCTAAATAAGTCAGAAATCTGAGATCATAGATGAGTGAAAGGATGTGGCCTATATGGAGCCCAGCACTGTAGCAAAACAGAACAGCATGAATAGATTCAATTGCTGACTGGAGTTTGAGTTAAGAGTCCATCAGAGGCATGTGTAAGGACACTTCCCACGAGGAGGAATTTTTCCACTAGGAAGGATCAAAATTTGCAAATGTAGTGAAATAGTGAATTAAAAGGGGGAGGAGCACAAACATAAATGAAAAGACCATAAATTCAGGGGCAAAGCGCAATCCATAGCTAGAGAACTTAGAGAAAAGTTAGTAATTTCACAACCTCACATTTGATGACACCAAGATTCGTTCGTTCATTCATTCATTCATTCGTTGGTGGTACTGGAGATTGAACCCAGGGGCATTCTACCTCCAAACTATACCCCTGCCCCATTTCATTTTTTTGTTTTGTTTTGTTCTAAAACAGGGTCTCACTAGGTTTCTGAGTGTCTCTCTACATTGCTGAGGCTGGTCTCAAATCTAAGATCCTCCTAGGTCAGCTTCCCAATCTCAGCTACTGGGGTTACATGCATGCACCACCATGCCTTGGTAAAAATATTTAGATAAATTGTATTTATAATCATGTTTACATTTACATTTATATGTAACATATATACATATACATATATATAACATACACACACACACACACACACACACACACACACACACACACAAAATACTATACATTTAGTATTTTGCCTTAAAAGTAATGGCTTTTATTAAAAGAATACTTAACTGCAGCTGAACAGCTTCTGAAATATGGGGAAATTCAGAAATAAAAACATGAAGTCAATCATATAAATTGCTTAGATAAGAATGGAAAATGCATTTCCCCTGTGGAGTGTTGTGGACTAAATATTTATGATCCCCCCAACACACGCGCGCAAAGAATCATGTGTCGAAATCCTAACCCTCAATGTGATTGCATTAGGAGATGGGACTTTGGGACATGATCAAGTCATGAATGTAGAGCCCTCATGAATGGTATTAGTAGCCATATAAAAAGAGATTCCAAAAAGATCCTCACCTTCCTACCATGTGAGGAGAGAGCAAGAGAATACCTGTCTTGAGATAATAAGTGGACCCTCACCAGATACTAACTCTGCTGATCCCATGATGGAGGACTTCTCAACTTCCATAACTGTGGGAAATAATTCTGTTGTTGAAGAAGTCACCCAGTGTAGAATATTGCTATAACATTCCAAACAGACTCAGACATGGATATTGTGAGATCAAGTGGCCTGAACATATTGGATTTAGGTGGTAAGACTTGAGATTCAATCTTGGCTCTACCATTTATTTCCAGTTATTACAGATCATTAAAACTCATGAGTTTAAAAACACCAACTGATTAAAAATAGATATTTTCTAGAGATTACATGAAAGTTAAATGATTGATTCTTTACTATGCTCTTTTGTTTTTTCGTCTGTTTGATATATGCTTATTCTATATTAGCATAAGTTATTCTCACAAGTTGTACCTACTCTTCAAATTTTGCAATACTTCAGAGAAACATATAGAATATTAAAATACCAACCTAGCCAGGTGTGATAGTGCATGCTAATAATCCCAGTACTTGGGAGGCTGAGACTGGAGGATGCAGGTTCATGGCCAGCCTCAGCTAATTAGTGAGGCTCTCTGCAATTTAGTGAGACTCTGATTCAAAATAAAGAATAAAAAATAGGGCTGGGGGTGTAGCTCGGAGATAGAATGTGTGGGGGCTCAATCCCCAGTACCTTAAAAAAATATATCAATCTGGATTTCTTTATGCTAAACTGAGGAAGTAGAAAGTCCATTTTTATATGATCTTGCCTTTAGTAAGACACAGGTGTCCAAGTTCTTGTTATTTTCTCTTCTCATATATCTTTACTCAAATACTATTTCCACATCATATTTTAGTTTAAAATGAAACTATTTTTAATGGTGCCCAATATTTGTATAGCAGCACATCATGAAGCACAAGATGAGTCATGTTGACATTCAACCACAGTAAATTATTAGCTCTCATATATAAATGCCAACAAAAATAGGTAAGGTAAGGTCAATTTACTTTTCTCATGCTAAATCAAACCAAAATTACTTAATTAATTATTTTAAACCAATTTAACAATTAAAATGAAAAAACAACTTTTTAGAATTAAAAATTACATCTTATAGACTATACCTCTCCTAAAAATTTTGAATTAAAAGGTAACATCCTGTGCCTATTACTTGCATTAAATACATGTGTACAATTAGATAAATGTGTACTAGTCTTTAATAAACATGAGGCTCTCAGGTCAGACAGCCCAGAGCCCATGTTTATTACCTGTGGTACTTAACCTCTATCTGGCTTAGATTCCTCATCTGAAAAAATCATAAAATTGCTACCTGAATTCTATAAAGTACTTTATTTAGCCCAAGACACAGTACAAAGTAAGGCTTTGGCTAATATTTGCTCTATCATAGAACCCTATCTCAGTCTCCTTTTTAAACCCATATGATTTTAAAATAATTTAAACTACACCAAGACCTAGGCCTGGCCTAAAATATCACATTATACTTAATTATAGGCAACTTCTGCCTTGAGGCTTTTATATATGTGCTTTCATACTTCATTTTAGCCTGATGCCTTTTCGCTTAGGGTAAAACTGCTCTATCCAAATATCTGAAAAGATGCTAAATGACTCAGGTGGAACTTTTCATTTAAGATCATTTTAATTACAGCAACAACAACAGATGTATATATGTTCATTAATAAAAGAATAATTTGTAGTTGTGTCCCTCTGAAAGTTAAGCCAGAAAATTATAGATTATATTGAGATGCAAAAGAAACATTGCTAAGTCAAATTCTCTATTATTAAAAACTGTCATCCCTTATGAATTTCATAAATAGAAAACCCAGGAACAGAGTAACCATTTTAAAAAGTCTAGAGGGGATTCTGTAACAACATTTAAATGCATTGCTACTCAAACAATTTGATTGGATTATAAAATATTTAAAACTGCAGCTGTAGTTGTGGTGTTTACTGTTGATTATTTTGATTTCAAGATCTTCACACAAAAATGGTACAAGTTTACAGAACTATTTGTATTGCATTGATAAATCACTGCACTGTAAAATCAACTATAATAAGTATTTACATTTAAAGGCAAAATTTGAAACAGTGAAATAAAGTCATAGTTTTCTAAAAGATCTAACTCTGATTAGGAATATTTAGTCACTTCAAAACAAAAAGATCAAACACATATTCTAGTTGAAAATGTAAACACTAAGCAAAATATATTAATATAAATTTTGGTTATCATAAAACTCTATAATAACTCACCATGAATGATTCTACATAAAGCTAATAATACTTTGCAAACTTGAAAGCATTTATAATCTAACAGTTACAAAATAGTAATTCTCATAAAATGGCTATATGAGTTTTATATAGTACTTTATTTAGCTCTGGACACAGTATATCGTAAGGCTTTGGTTAATATTTGCTCTGTTATAGAACTCCAAGACTCTTTTTTAACCTATATGATTTAAAAATAATTTAAACTACATCAAGACCTAGACCTGGCCTGAAGTATTACATTAAACTTGATTATAGGTGATAATAATTCTATTACTTTGTTGGTGAAGATCAGGCCTAGGATTACCTAAGGAGAATTAGCTTCAAGGAGGCAAGTTTTATCATATGTTATCATCACATATTTAAAGAAATCCAGTGAAAAAGCTAAAAAAAAAAAAAAAAAGAGAGACACAAGAAAGAAGTGCATATGTGCTCACTAGGATATTAAAATAATATGGAAAAAATGCAGCTGTAAAGATATCAAGAGCGGGACATGGTGACACATGCCTGTAATCCCAATACTTAGGAGGCTGAGATAGGATTATAGGTTTGAGGACAGCCTCAGCAGTAGAGCAAGACTCTTAGCAACCTAGCAAGGCTCTGTTTCAAAACAAAAAATAAAAAAGGCTTGGGGATGTAGTTCAGAGGCAGAATGCCCCTAGGTTCAACAATCCCCAGTAACACACACACACACACACACACACACACACACACACACACACACACACACGATTTCCATTCTACCCAACACTAGTTCCTTTCCAAAGCAGAAAATGGGAGGATGAGGTCCAGAAATCCTGATGAACAAAATGATTACAGAACCTTTCAGTTTCTGATGAAGCCTTACCCTAAACAGTCATTGATGATAAGCTCCATTTGCATAAGAAACCAAGCTGCATTGATGGATCTCATCTCACTAATGAGGCCTCTCATTAGAGAAATAAATACATTCACCTAAAGGTTTCAGTCTTAACACCATGCCCCAAGGAGCCATAGTCCTATAAGCAACTGATTTTAATTCCAGGTTAGCCTGTTAGTTTTGAATATCCTTTGTATCCATTCAGTCTCCTTAGGTCAATCCTGATAATTATACTAACAGCACTGTACTAAAAATTTTTTCATGTATATTATTTGTCAATTTTCTTTTTAATTTTAAAAAACTTCTTGTGGTCAGTAGTCCTATTTGACAAATGAGGAAGAAACTAGTGCCTGCCTAGTTAATTATCTTGCCCAAGGTGGCACAGGTCATAATAGTGAGGAGGCTGACACTCTGGGTTTCACTAAGTCTGGGGAAAGCACAGCCACATGTTAACATGAGCCAGTGACTGGCTGTGAAATGGGACAGCTCTGATTTCAAATTACAGCTTCAATGCTTGAGGAAGTCACTTGAATTCTTTGACCTTTCATTTCTTAATTTGTAAATAAGAATCATAGTAGTACCTGCCTCATAGGGCTGTTGTGAATATCCAATGAACCAAGGTGTGTGAAGCGCTATTTTAGAAGACCTAATAAATGAAGACAAGGTAAAGTAAGCATATACAATGTGAGTTTACAAATGTAAAAATCCCCAGAGCATTAGCTGGCAAATCTTTAGGTCTCAATTAGGGATATAGCTATTATCTGCTAAAATTAGATCATAAAATCATTTATGCCTTAATCCAGGTAACTAGATAAATTGGAGAAATAAAATACCAACAACACTGTAGAGAATATGTTTAAATATAAGAAACAATGTTTTTCCTCCTTTGTCTGGAGTCCCTCCTATGACCCAATTTCTCCCTAGCTTCTGCAAATGAGGGAGAAGAACATCCAACCTTTCATTTTTTTGTGACTAACTAATCTCACTTAGCATAATGTTCTCCAGTTCCATCCATTTCCCTGTAAATGACATAATTTTGTTCTTTATGACTGAGTAATATTCCATTGTGTACATATCCCAAAGTTTTGTAATCCATTCACCTGTTGATGGATATCTCAGCTGGTTCCATAGTTTGGCAATTGTGAATTGTGCACCTATAAACGTAGATATGAATGTATTACTCTGGAAGTTTCCATTCTTTTGGGTAGATACCCAGGAGTGAGGGAGATGGAAGGGGAGAAGAGAGAAAAACCTCAATCGTTATGATAAATATACGCAAATTTATCAAGCCAATCACTGCTCTGAGCAGAGGAAGGAGGGGTGGGAATAGGGCAGGAACTGAGTACTCAATGAGTACTGTGTACATATATGCCTATACTACACTGAACTTCAACAAAATATATGAATGTAATACAGCAATAAAAAAGAAGAAAAAAAAAAGAAATAATGTGTAGGGAAAAGAGAATGGTAAAGGGGTGTTAATACTGGTTGTATTTATTCTTTTACTTGATCAATCTCCACTCTGTTGCTTCCAGTTCTTCCTTTTCTAGTCTTATAATGGATGCTTGTGGCATAACTAGAAGTGAAGGCTATAAATGCAGATAACTGAGGTTAAAGACCAGTTATCATAGATTAATCTGAGACCTCCATTAATATCCCTAGGCACTAATACCTGTTTATATGTCTCATCATGCACATGAGAGTAATTTGTTCTATTTGTGTATTATAATGTATTTTATTCTTTAAAATTGGGTATACTGGATCTAGGTGCATATTTGGGACTTTTGGCTATTTTCCTGCTTTGGATTAATTCCTTATTAAAGTTTTCAGAATCCTTAGAACAGTTAGTTTTGAGTCTCTAGATACTGCTCACATAATATTTTTGATAACTGAAATATTCATGTAGCTTCTTTTTTTTTTTTTTTTTTTTTTTTTTGCGGTACTGGGGATTGAACTCAGGGGCATTCTACTTCCGAGTTATAACCCCAGCCCTATATATTTTTTTTTATTCTTTATTTTGAAACGGGGTCTCACTAAGTTGCGGAGGGCCTCACTAGGTAGCTGAGGCTAGCCTCAAACCTGGATCCTCCAGTTTCAGCCTCCCAAATGCTGGGATTTCAAGCATGCGCCACCACGCCCAGCTCATTTTAATGGTTAGGAGAGGTGATGGTTTTGAATCCTTTTTGGTTACATGTGCAACCTTTACATTTTATATACAATCTTATAAAAATCTTGTTTATGATAAAATTTCTCTGTAAAGAGTAAAAAACACTCATGAGTCACACAGGAAAAGTTATCTTATTTTATAATCGTACCTTGCAGCTGCCCTGTATAATTCATAACCTAGAAGTTATAAGTAGACAAAAATAATTTCGTGAGGTTGATAATTTCAGAAGTGAATGTAGGATTTGAGCTCTATTAAGTAAAGTTGAAAATTAGCCCACTAGATTTCAACAACCCAGCAGTAATTAATTCCAGCATGTGAAGCTTAATTAAGGAAAAACAAAATATATTGCAAATTGTTGAAAAGGAAAGCCACCAACTGATGACACAGGACTATTTAAATATATTAAAGAAATGGTGCAGTATGTTAAGCATGTAATTCCGCCAAAATTCTCCCAGCTTTATTTTGTCTCCCTTTCCATATCCTTGGCTCTCAAAAATTTATTCTCAGTTCGTTGGCAAAAGAGACTGGAAGAGACCAGAAGGAGGAGAGGGGGAGTGGACAGCTCATGCTAATGCCACTCTTGATTTCATTTTTTTAAAATCCTACTTTGTGCATATAAAATATAGTTCATTTCTTATCCTGAGAGTTACCCTGGCATATGGCTCAATTGGAAACATCAAGGTTTTTAGTTCTTTTTAAAATGGCTTGCCTCTTTTCCAGGCTTTTCTTCAGATAGATGTATTGTCAATGCCTCTTTTAGAGTCTATCACTCTTATATTGGTAAAATTCTCCTCACTTTCTTGCCAAAAGGTCTTGACCATGTTGGCAGATGAATGGTGGATGGGGCAGGTCTGGAACTGGTTACAAAAGCACCAATCTAAGCAGTTTATCAGATATGGTGTATCTCATATTTTTGGAAGGGAAATTTTGTAATATATATGATCTTTAGACCCCAGAGAGAAAACTCTTTTCTACATTTTACTCATCTGTTAATTAAATAATTAAAAAGTATTTATTGAACTCTATAATCATGCTCTGAAACCTATATGTCCAGTTGAAGTTTCATGGTCCAATCCAATTTCTGCTCTTCATGATAAAATATAATACTGAGTAATTTATCTTTAAAAATATTCCTACATGTCTGAGTCCTTTCAAAATTAATATGGGGCTGCTATGATATCGACATAACTAGAATAGTCACTTTCCTAAAGTCAAGTGTGGGCTATAAGATTTAATGCCTTGTTATATTACCTACCTTCAATGAAGTTTCTGGTTTCAAAAATATGAAAATACATATTCAATTTAATTCATCATTACTGGTCTGCATTCATCTGTAATAAACCCTGGATAAAGCCAACAGAATTCATGGAATTATTGGATAATGACATATTCTGCCGAAACACAGAAAGGAAGATAGCCTAATATGTATAAAATAGGGAATTTTTGTGTATCGAATAAAAGATAAAGGTGAAAGAAAACTGGAAGGAGATAAGTGGTTTGTTCTTTATTTTTCTTAAACAGTCATAAAAATACAAGAAATATTGCTCTTTGTTTGCAATGCTAAGAAAGGTTTCAAGGACACTTTATAAAAGTGACTTTCGACTTCTGGCTAACAACAATTTCTGAGGCCTGAGGCGATTGTCAGTCACTTTTTCAAATTGTAGAATACAGTAATAGTTTTAAGAGTATACTCCTACTTTCAGCTCCATATGTATATTCTACATCTAAATATCACTTTTAAACAAGTATACTTAGAACTTCATGTGACAAAAACTACAAGTTATAAAAATACATTCATAATCAGAAACATAAAAATGTCTTCATCCAAAATTTTTGAAGGACTGAGCAAGGTTACATTTCTTAGCACATTCTTCATCTATTTTCCATTTTTCTTACCTGGCAGGTAGCTAGGGGCTACAGAATCAGGTAATGGAGTTGTCTTTCATTTGGGTATAGTTTATTAATGGCAAAATACTAATCCATTAATCAACTTAAAACAAGTCTGTAAATTTGGGTGGGGGGAAATCAGTATCTCCTTTAGTAACAGAGATCACATGTCTTTTAAAAAGAAGCCATTATCTCCATGGGTTTCTCAGCTGAAGTTAAGAATCTAAAAATGATTTTCATCCTTTTCTCATTAATATGCAAAATTATTCAAATTAGATAGTAATTAACCATCTACTCAGTAGAAAACCTTTTCATGATAATTTATGATAAACTCAGTTGCTGCTTTGATTGAGATTGATTTTTGGTGTTGGGAATCTATCATGAATACAAAAAAGCACCTGAAAAAATATTTTTAAACACCTAACTTATTGCTCAGCTAATTACATGGTAGCCATGTTCACAAATTGTTCCAGAGAGAGGCTTATGGAACCAAGACCAGCACTGAAGAAGCTGTGTTCACTCTCTACTGTGTTTATAGCAAATCTTATCCACAATGTCTCAGGATATTTCCATTTAGCTGATTCATATTGTTTGGGGGGCTTATCATTATTTAATTCAATTCAATCAACTGTCACTTTCTAGATGAGCCTGCCTGTGTAATACAGAATTTCAATAATAAAAGAACGAGGGATATTTTCACATATTTTCGAGATCAATTGATTTCACAGGATTCTTGGCTCAATGGACTGAGTTACGATTTGTAAACAGACTTCCTCTTTTCTTTCTGTAGATGAAAACCAGACCTCTGTGGTCAATGATGAAAGGATGATTATTATGTGCTCGTCAGGCCGGGAGAAGTCATTTTCATTCTCAGCAACAAAAGCTGGAGTTGAGTATCAGTAACCATAGGGTATGCAACTGACTCCAAACACTGAAGCCTGCTATTCAAAATATTGCTTCCTGGGAATCACAAAGCCATGGAACACAGTTAGTAAGTAGCCTTCTGTTAGTACTCTTTAAAAGTACACAAAGGAAAACACCTACTACTTTCAGTACCTACTTGGTTGCAAAGATCAACTCTGGGTGAGAATTCCTGTGGCAATAGATAAAAAAGCAAACACTGACTCTGGCTGGGTGTTGATGGCTGTCTCCACCCTCTGGGACCAGAATAGCACATTTTTATATTTTGGCAAGCATTTTACCTTAGTTTACATTTGTGTACAATAAGTTTTTAGATATCATTTTGTTTGTTTCCGTGTCAGGCATACTGGAAGTTATCATACTCATTTCCCACATACAGAATGTGAGCCCTGAGCAGTATAATGTTGAAAAGTTAGTCAGTTAGATGGGCAGGGACTGGGACTTGGCATTCTTCTAGTTTTTGTTGTTTGATTGCTTGTTTTACTTTAACTACTCATTTTTCAAAATGTCTCCCAAAGCCAGGTTCAGTAGTGCACCTGTATAATCCCAGCGACTCAACAGGGCTGAGACTGGAGAGTAGCAAGTTTGAGACCAGCCTTGGCAACTTAACAAGACTCTGTCTCAAAATAAAAAATAAAAATGGCTTGAATGTAGTTTTATGGTAGAACACCCTTAGGTTTATGACCAGTACTGCAGAAGAAAAAGAAGTTTCCCAAAGATTACCTGCATTAGAGTCATGAGAGGCAATTTCTAAAGATGTCAATTGCTAAGTTCCTTCTTAGTAGTACCGTGTCAACCTCTGGAGAAGGCATCTAGACATTTCCCCTTTTAAATTAGCTGCCCAGATAATTCTTATGTGTACATACACATGTACACACACACACACACACACACACACACACACACACACACACA